>JAKSZT010054013.1:249395-275783 GCA_026826555.1 Tolypeutes matacus
AGGGAGGATGCCCAGAGCAGAAGGAGGGGCAGGGAGGGGCCCAGAGCGGGAGGAGGGGCAGGGAGGGGCCCAGAGCAGGAGGGGCAGGGAGGGGGCTGGCTGCTCTCTAAGTCCTGATGTAGAAGCCAGTGGTTCTTTGCTTGTTCTCAGCAAGAACTGAGAGCACCCCACGGTTTGCTGGCCTTAGGGAGATGGAAAGAGAGTCCAGGCTGTGTGCATGTGGGGGCACATCAGAGAGGGGCTGGGAGCCACATAGTGAGCGACTTCCCACCTGGGGGGCAGCCAAGGTGGGCTTCAAAGGAAGAAGGGCCTGGGCTGGGGGGGTAGGAGCTCAGGGGAGGGGTCAGTTGCAAAGGAAAGAGGCTGGAAGGATGGTCAAGGCTGGGTGGTGGAGGCGGGAGGCATGAACTTTGCTTGGGTTGGGGGCAGGTTTGGAGCCAAGGCATCTCCCAACCCCTTCCCTCCCCAATGCTCTTGGTGGAAAAACGAGTGTTTGAGATGGCGTCTCAGGTTGAAGTCACCACCTGGGGACCCCCAGCTGGGACCCCCAGCCTGGAACCAGAGCTGCCTCCCTCCCCCTGGGAGGTGCAGGGGCTGCTGGAGTGGGGTGTGTGCCACGTCTTCCTTTCCTTGGGGAGTCAGGAGAGCCTGCTGGTCAATTCTCCACCTGCTCAGTTGTCGTACCAAAGTCCACCTGGTTTTGAGTTCCAGTTGGGAAAAGGCTTCCTGCAAAAGCAGAATGGGAACAACTGAAAATGCCTATTTCTAAGAGTTTTTGTAAGGAACTAAGCGTGGAAAATTACCAGCCCCCAAGGGCTTTTTCTTTTTAGGTTAGGAACCATATGTGGTTGAGTGCAGTGGATGTGGGTCTGCAGCCTCTCTCCTGGGCCACTGCAGGAGACAGAGTCCCTGAAGCTATTGGGGGGCTCCGGGCACCCCACGGACTTGGGCTCCGTGAGACCTCAGCTGTGGCGTCCAGCGGCCCTTCCTGTACTGGCCTGCCCACCACTCAGGAATCTGAGTCCTGGGGAGCAGGTAGGTCAGGGCCTGGTGTTCTGTGGCTCGCCCCTGCAGGGGCCTGGGGGGCTCCCCTTCCACAGAGAGGCAGATGGAAATGAAGGCTGGAGGCAGCGCCTGGGGTCTTGCTTGGGGGCTGCCCCTGCAGGGTGGGGAGGCTGGGGACCTCCTGAAAGGCAGCTGCTCTGGGCCCTGAGCCGGGAGCTTGTCCTGGCCCCAGGCCTGGTGGGGGCTTCACCATGCACAGGCCGGGCCAGCCTTTCTCAGGGACTCTCCCCTTCACCTGGGCCTGTCCTTGGCTCACGCATGGGGTACAAGCCCCACACAGCATCTGCACAGAGTGAGAATTCCTGGGGAGTGGGCCACACTCAGGAAGGACTTGCTCCTCACCAGTGTGGGAGACCCGAGCCCCACCCAGCTTTGCTTCCTGGGCATCCCCCGGTGCTCATCTGAGCTCTGTCCTTGAGGGTCCCATGGGGCGGGATGTCACAGGCTGCAAGGAAGGCATTTAGGACCCCTGGAAGGTCGGCCTGGATGTTGCCTTGGCCTCATAAGGACAAGAAAGCCCACCTGAGCACCCGTGGGCATGTCCTGGATGGCAGTGACTTCAGGGAGGTCTGGGGCGGCCACAGCAGCCCTGGATTTCTGCCGTCTCCCTGTACAGCTGTGTGGGAAGAGAAGTGAAGTTTGGGTGGGGTCCTGGATGTGGGGGACAGAGCAAAGCCAGGTGAGGGACAGAGCCCAGGAAACTAAGAGGTTGGGAAGAAATAAAATGTGTGTGCATGTGTCTGAAGGAGGGGGTGTGTGCATGTGTGTGGGAAGGGGGCAGGCGTGGGTGGGTGTGTGGTAAGGGGGCAGGCGTGGGTGTGGAAAGGGGGCAGGCGTGGGTGTGTGTGGGAAGGGGGCAGGCGTGGGTGGGTGTGGGAAGGGGGCAGGCGTGGGTGGGTGTGGGAAGGGGGCAGGCGTGGGTGTGTGGGAAGGGGGAAACTATGTTCGTGTGCCTGAGTGTGAAGCATGCTTGTGCATGTGCACTTCCATGAGTGGTCACAGGCCATGTGTGCATGGGAAATGGTGCATGTACAGGTGTGAGGGGTGCTTGTGTGTGTGTGTGTGTGCAAGGATGTGTGATTGTACAGGCATGTGGGAGTTGTGTGTGTATGCATGTGTGGATGTGTGTGCAGCTTTTGTGTGGTGGCTCCTATGAGCTGTGAGCGGTTTGAGGCCGGCAAGACTCAGACCTCCCCAACCCCCGTGGGGCCAGGTGCTGTGGACTTGGGGCCTGGATTCAAATCCTGGCTCCGTCACCTGCTGCAGCAATTCTGTTTCCTGTCTTACCACTGGGCTCTGTCAGGGCTGGGCGATTGCTGGAAAGGGCTTTCAAAGCTGCCTGATGGACATCTCATGAACTTTGTCATAATACTCCCCACGGCATCCAGAATCTAAGTGATCAACAAACAATTGTTAAATAAAAATGAAAATACCAAGACAGTGGCACAAAAGCTACAAACACTTGTGTCCAGGGTGGACAGTGGTGGGGCCAGGATGGACAGTCCTGAGGCCCAGGCCTCTCCTGAGGGCTGGCACCCAGCAAAGGTGGGTGGCTTGTGCCTACAGTGGGGCAAGCAGGGGGAGAGCTCTCAGCAGCATCTTTCGCAGCAGTCCCCACCCCCACGTGACATGTTACCTGTAGCCTCCTCTTCCTCCGACCTTCGCCCTTGCTTGACGAAAGTGGTTTTGTGATGTCACCCTGGTGGGTGCTGGCTTTTACTCGTTTAATTTCTGACTAGAAGAGACACTTCACGCCAGTCTGCCTGTGAGGACAGCGGGTCTCTAGACTACCCTGGCGGCACAGGTGTCCAGCCCCACTCAGGAGCACCTTCGACCTTTTCTTCTTTGTGGTAGGACAGGGCTGGCATTTCTTGATCTCCTCCAGTACAACACTGCTAGGATCTGATTGGCATTTAAAAATACAATTAATGGTCAGAACAGGGGTCAAGGTGCTGGACTGGGCATCTGGATGGGCAGTTCCTGAGCAGAGTTAGGTGAAGCAAGTCCGAGTGTGTGCACCTGCCTTCCCATCCAGTTTACCCTCTCTGGGGATAACTGGAAAGGAAGGTCCTCTTACATTTCTGAGAAGGCCCCTGGTGTTGGGAACACAGCTTCAAAATCCTTTACTCATTAACTTGACGATGCCCAGAGCACGCCGAGGCCAAGGTGTCCTCTGCCTGAGCTGGCGTGAGTCTCGCGCCCTGCCCTGCGTTTCGGGGCCTTGAGGCCCTGAGAAGGGCATGTCCTGGCCCAGCACCCCCTTGGGCTTACCTGGGGTGTCCCGGCTTGGGGGTATTTTGCAGGCGCAGCAGGGGTGGTCTGGGCTGGCTGTGGCCACACCCACAGGATGGGCACAGGTGGCCAGCCACCCAGGGACAAGGGGCACTTCCTGCCAGGGCCGCCCCAGCCCTCAGATCAGCACCCAGCAGTGGGAGGCCGTCCTCCCGGCCTTGAGCTCCAAGCGCCTGGCCCTCCCAGAGCCCTCCGCAGGGCTCCCCCAGTTGAGCAGTGGCCGTCCATTTTTAGTCTACTTTTCTCAAGGTCCAAGGAGTCTTTCAGCCACGTGAGAGCAGAAAGTGGTCAGGAAAGGACCCCCTTGCCAGCAGCAGACGACCTTCCGTGCAGGGGCATCCTGCTCAGTGAGTTTTGTGTCACCTGCCCACTGCCGTGGCCAGCAGAGAACTGGCCAGGATCGCTTCCGTTAGAATGGGCTTGCTCTGGGGTTAGCTGTAGGACAGAAGGGAAGCCGGCTGGTCTGAAGCTTCGTGGGGGTGGTCGTCAGGGCCGGGAGGGGCCCAGAGCATGGCCCGCCGCATCCCAGGCAGCTCTGCCCCGGGCTGAGCAGGACGACCGCCTTCCAGGACGGCTGCCCGAGTGTACCACGGGACCGACTCACTCCTTGAATCCTGAGCCTCCAGCCCCAACGCCAAACTGTGGAAAGTTAAAATTAAACGAGACAGAAGCTTCCGCTCTCCCAGGGAACAAGGTCCTCCTGCTTCGTGAGAGGCACCGTGCCTCGGGGCAGCCTGGCCCGGTGCAGCCTGCCCTGCCTGGGGGAGTCTTCCAGGTGGCCTGCACCTCCCCGGGCCCGTGTGCGCGGTGGAAGTGTGCGTGTGCCTGCGGTGAGGCGTGTGCCTGCGGTGAGGCGTGTGCCTGTGGTGAGGCATGTGCCCACGGTGAGGCGTGTGCCTGCAGTGAGGCATGTGCCTGCGGTGAGGTGTGTGCCCATGGTGAGGTATGTGTCCGAGGTGAGGCATGTGCCAGGTGTGTGCCTGCGGTGAGGTGTGTGCCCACGGTGAGATGTGTGCCTGCGGTGGAAGTGTACGTGTGCCTGCGGTGAGGCGTGTGCCCACGGTGAGATGTGTGCCTGCGGTGGAAGTGTACGTGTGCCTGCGGTGAGGCGTGTGCCAGGCGTATGCTTGCAGTGGAGGCGTGTGCAGTGGAGACAAAGCGTCAGTGGCATCTAAGGGGCTTGGGGGTGTCCGGTCGGGGACCCGGCTGGCCCCAGGCTCAGGACACGTCCTCCACCCACACGGCTCAGCCCTGGGTGCTCCCGAGCTCCTGATGGCCCTCTTCTCTGTCCAGCTGCACGGCCAGGCTGTGTCCAGAGCCCGAGGCCGCACGCTTCAGGCCCGACCTTTTCCCCCAGGAAAGCCCCTCAACCTCCTCTGAGAGCAGGAAGCTGCTGAACCTCGGCTTCCCTACCCGCCGGGCTAAGCGTGACCGGGGCAAACTCGGGGTACCGGGAACTGCGAGGGCGCCGCGGCTCACAGGCTGCGCCTGGCTGACTCCGCCCGCCAGCTGGTCTCTAAGACGCTGCTGCTGCCTGCCCTTCCACACTCGCACGCACTCGCACAACCCATTTGTGCATGCATGTGAGCAAATGCACACTCGTGTGCCTGTGCACACTGACACTGGCTCACACACGTGCACATATCTGCATGCACATGTGCAAACTCACATACCCACGTGCACATCTGCACACTCCACACTTACACCTGTGTACACACCTACACCCACACTCACACTTGTACACGCACACTGTCTTCTTGGCCTCTGGCCCCCTGCCCCCTGCCCCCTACCAGGAGCTCCCAAGTTCCCAAGGCACACCCCTCTTTTGCCTTCCTGGGGTTCAGCTTTTCCAAAACCTCAGGCCTGATCGGCAGGACCTCCGCTGCTGGTGCTAATGGCAGGTGTCTGGCTCCTGTGCTGCCCTTTATTTTTCTGCTTTACTGTAGGTGAAACTGCTAGTTATTTTCCAATGAAAAATGGAACAGTGCTTGTTCTATTTTGGCAAAATCTCACCACAGCGTCAGTGCCGTGGAATCCAACAGGCGGCAGCCTGGGCCTCCCTCTGAGTGAGCGGCAGGTGTGTGGCCCTCCCCCACCCTCTGTCTTTAAAATGCCACCCTCCCCCATCCTGACTGCCCGCACAGCTCAGCCGCCAGAGGGGCTCTGGGCGCAGCAGCGCTGTTTTCGTCTCACTCGCCTTTAGGTGGACGGGCCCAGGGTGACGGCCCATTGCTCACCTTCGGGCGTATTTCAGGCTTGGAGGTTGTACATTTCGGGACCGGGATGGATCTGCGTCCATCTCTAGCACCCACAGCACCCGGCAAAGCGTGGGAGGCTTCGCCGTGCTCACCCTGGTCCCTGGCATTTCTTACACTAAGTTTTATCTGCCTTTTGTCAAAAATAACATCCTGTTATTCTCAGGTGCCTGAGAACGCTGGCAAATATGTCCTGACGGCCAGACAGGTGTGAGGCTGGCCAGGTGGGGAAAGGCGGGCAGACGGCCGTCCCCAGCCCCTGCGCTGGGCTCTCAGCAAACGCCCAGGACGCCACTTATTGGCAAGTTCGCCTGCCAGGCAGCGGCTTCTCGCACGTGACCCGATCCGACCTTTTCCCTTTCTGGCTTTGGCCTCCTTAAACGAGGAACCAAATCACTCTCCAGGGCCGGTGTGAAAAGCAGCAGTCCCTGCCGCCCGCCCCGGCCGCACGCTGGCCCCCTCTCGACGTCCCAGGGCTGAGCCCCTCCGCACTTGCTCGCCCACCCACCTGCTGCCCCCGCCCTCGCGTGCTTTGCACCGATCGCAGAGTTAACCGGCTACCTAAGGGAGCTTAGGGTTTCTTTCCACGTCCTGCACAACGTTTTGTTTTGCCTGCAGTTAATATTGTGGTTTTTGTTGGTCAACTTTTCTATGTACTAATCAAATAATTCTGCCCCAAGCCCTCCGCCAGCCGCTTTGTTCCGGGCTATGCGCTAATGCACCAAGCATCCTGCCCCGCTCTCTCCTCGCGAGGTCCCTCCAGGGCCGCCAACCAACCCCTCTGGCCCACTCTGCCCGGCACGGCTCTCCCACCACCACCCTAGGGGCTCCCTCTCTGCTCTGCGATGCCCGGCTCCTGCAACCCACATCTTCCTTCTTGGGGTGTCCCCCTTTTGGCGGACTCATTCTCCCTGGCCCTGTGCTGTGCAGGTGAGGCTGTGCACACCTGAGCACCTGGGCACCTGGCAGCCTGGCCGGCACGTCTGAGGGGCTCTTCAGCCTCCTTGCTCTTGGGGTGCACTGGCAATTGTTCCACTCCATGGTGGCGAGGCACTGCCCCCGCACCCGGGCTGGCGTTGCCGCACAGGAGCCCGCAGCCCCTCGGGCTGGGTCTTTGATTGGGAACTCATCTGTCCTCCACCTGCGTCTGGTAGCATCTTTCCATCGTGACATGCTTCGGTACAGCCCTAATTTCTTCCATTTAATCTGGAAATGCACGACTTTCCCGCTCTGGGGAATTTCCACGCGCTCCTCTGTTCTCGCCAGGCGCCTCCTGAAAGTCCTGAGGCTCAGTCTCTGGCCTCCTCCACTCAGGTGGGCCGTCCTATTTCCTGTTTGTCTCTTTCCTCTTCTTCTGAAAGAGTTCCTTGACTTCACCTTTCAGCTCTTCTGTTGAGCTTTTTTATTTCTGATCTCATATTTTTAACTTCCAAGAGGTTTTTAAATCTCTGAAAGTACTTTCTTCTCGATTGGTGCGGGGGGGATGGCGTCGGAAGTCTCTCCGCCCGGAAGCGTCTCTGCTTCCTCACCTTGTGTTCTGCGTGTTTGGGTGTGATTTGCTCGCTGGCTTTAGTGCCCACGGCGTAAATAGACCACGGGCTTTGGGCCGAAGCAAACGTGGCAGGGAGCGCCCAATGCACCGCCTGCTTTTCCCCTTCACCACGCCCAGAGAGGTGGAGACTCTCGTCTTGTTTCAGGCGAGAGCACCTGGTCTAGACGAGGTTGAGTAACCTGCTCGCACTCGACAGGCCCCTGGGAAGGGAAACCTCCATGGCAGAAGCCTCAGAGAGGGGCCGGCTGCTCCGTTCACACTGCACCGGCCCCGAGTCAGGCTTGTCACCGTGTGGCAGAGGCCAGGGCAGGCTCTTGGGGTGGCGCAGTGCAGGGCCCTCAGCAGAGGCGGGGGCCGCCGGGCAGGTCTGAGCGGGGCCACTGAGGAGGCCCGCGTGCAGAGAAGCAGCCGCAGGGCAACGTCCTGCCGGGCGCCGCTACGCCTTGCCGCGCTTCTCGGGGCCCCTGCCCCTGTGGAGTCACCTCTGGGCTCCTGGCCCATTTGATGGGGCTTTCTGCCTCAGAGCCCTTTGTCCTCTGGCAGCCCCGCATAAAAACGAAAGATCAATATCATAACCGCTTCCTCCCGCTCTGCACCTGGGCAGCGGTGCGTGACAAAGTCCTGGCCTCGGACAGTGCCACGAGGGCACTGATAGTGGTGACGCGGCCGCTGGCGGCTACATGAGCAGGTCCAGGCTCCACGCACGTGGCTTCGGGACAGGACGTGGCCCCAACACTTTATCTGCACAAAAGCTGTTCTCGGAGATCTTTCCACATGCAGGTTTGAAGGTCGCGCTCTGAGCTCGCTCCTTCTGCTTCTCGCACTTCATGGGGTGCCCCGCCCCAGCCCGCCCCAAGGGGCCGTCAGTGTCTCCGCTCAGTGTGGGGCCCGGATCCCCAGTCGCTGGCCAGAATTCAGGCTGAGAGTCTCCGCACCTCACGATGGCTTCCTGAGATGCAGTGAACTTTCTGTTCTTGAAACTCTAAACTTTACAAGAAGAACGGCCGACAGCCTGCAGGGCCTCCTGGCTTTGGTTTCCTCGTCGTGTGACATCGGCCCAGTGTGCACTCACTGTTCTGCGCCCTTTTACTTTTTGCGCAGGAAAGGGGGGACTTTACCGGCAAGCAGTGGTCTCCTCTCGGGGGCAGTCATGTGTGATTGCCGTGAGCATCTAGCTCGTCTGGGTGGTCGCTCTTTCTGCCAGGTGCTGAGGTGTCATGAGCCATTTTGTTAGATAAGGCCTGAGCTCGGCCACTACACCATCTGCACCATCGTCAAGCTGATTAACTGGAGCTGGTCCCCCCTGCCGGAGACATGGCACAGGAACAGGGCTGGGCACTGCCCTCCGGTGCTTTGAGAAGGAGGACCCTGCAAGCCTTCCCCTTGGTGTGCTGCTCTGGGCCAGGGGAAAACACCAATCTGGGGCCACATCCAGGCTGGCTGCTGGGAATGGGGTCTGAAAGTCACTAGTGTTTTGGACAAATTGTCCCTCATATCCTTGGGCACAGTTATAATAGTTGTTTTAGGATCTTTGTCTAATTCCAGAATCTGGGTCATCTTGAGATCCCCACTGACTGATTTTGGGTCCCACTTTCCTGTTTGTGTGTCTAGTAATTTTGGATTGTGTTCTGGACACTGTGCTCTGTTCCTCTGGAGAGCATTGCGCTGCTGTCATGCTGTCTACCAGGCAGTGAATGGGACTGGACTGGAACGGAAAACTCTGCTGCACTGTGGGAGCGGCTGGGCCCTGTGAGCAGCTCTTTTAGTTTCTGTTCCCAGTTTGGAGCCTGTCTCACTCATGTATCGTTCAAGGGTCAGCCAGAGATTTTGAAAGAGTTTATGCACAGAATTTGGGGTTCCCCCTAAGCTCTTTCCTGCCTGGAAGCTTCTCCCTCACTTTTGCCTGTTGTGATCATGGGGCTCTGTTCTCTGTTTTTTTAAGCCAGTAAGACTGCGGTTTTCACTGCTCTGTGTGCGGCTCCTCCACCATTGCCCAACCATAAAGATTTAATTATCACAAATCCTGCTCTCTTGTTTTTACTTAGAGATCAAATCATGAAATCATTTCTAAAAACTTAAAAATCATAATCCTTTGTGTGTGGTGTACTTTAGGAGTAGGATGACACAGAAGCAGGACTGAGAAAGAGAAAGAGCTTGGAGAGAAGGATGCTGTGGTGTGGGCGGGTCCCGCCCCTGGTGGCCGGCTGTGGAGTCCTTCTCTCACCGCTTGTTTGTAAACACTGGCTGCAGGCTCTCCGGCCAGCTGCACCCAGGGCAGGGCAGCGAGTACAGGGTGGGGGCTTTTCCTTAATAAACGTGCACACTCCTCTCTGGATCTCTCAGCCCCAAACTAGTGGTTGGAGCCGAATCAGAAACCTCGTCCCGTGCTCCCATGCAGGGCCCTGGGGCAGCTGACTCCTGGATCTTGCTCTCGCCGTGGTTTTCTAACCTGACGCCAGAGGCCACAAGGGAAGCAGTGGGACTTTAAAGCCTGCCCCATGAAGCCTTTATGAGGGGGACAGTGTGACAGACAGAGAAATGGTAATGAGGAGGATAAAATAACTCAGAACAGTGCAGCCGTGGTTTTCCAAAGAACGGCAGTCGTCTGCAGGACACCGTCAGAAGCTGGGACACCAGCTTTACACGCAGAGCCAGAGGGTTCTCTGAGCCTATTTCGTCTGTGACCAGCGACTGAGGGACGTGAGGGAGACAATGGAAACCGCAGGCCATGGGTGGCCCACCGGGCCCGTCTGGGGCGGCCGGGGGCCCACCCCGTTCCCTCCGCACTGCCGTAGCTCACGACAGCTCAGAATGGAAGAGCCTGCGGCTTCCCTAGGAGGCCGTGGCAGTGGTCACTTTTTAATTTAAAAACTGGCAGTGTTTGCTCACGTGCTGGGAACATAAAACGTTTCGAGTGTGCTCTGGTTGGCGGACAGAAGGCCCAGCTTGAAAGGGCTGAGTCACTCGATGGCGGTGAAGCCAGTTCCCCAGCAGTCGGGCAGGAGGCAGCCGCCTCCCCACCAGGCCCGGCCCGTGTGACCCACTGGGGGCAGCACTGCCCCTGCACGGCCGTGCCCGCTTGTCCCGCTAACCTGGCTTCAGTGCACTCGGTTAGAACACCCCGTGAGGCACGGAGTGTGGGGCCATCAGCTTCGCTTGCGCAGGGCGGGAGGCGGGCACCGTGAAGCTCTTTCCGCCGCCCGGCTTGGCGGCCGACACAGTTACTGCAATTCCCTGCACGTAGCAGCGCCAGCTCGGCTGGCGGGCACACGGAGATCGAGTCAGGTAACAGGGCTGTGCCCGGCGCACGGGCAGCCTGGCCGTGCTGGCACGTTTGGGGTGGTGAGCACAAACGCAGTGGCTCTCCTGGGAAGGTGCCGTGGGAGACCACACGTTCCCTGCGGCCGAGGCAGTGTCGAGAGCGCTGACGAGCGGGCGTGGGCGCCTGTGTGTACACATGTGCCCTGGACGCGGGGGGGGCCTACCTTGTGTGTGACATTTGAGGTCCGACCCGCCCCGCCCATTCCACAAAGGTGGTCACCCCCCATGCGTTCTCAAGTTCTTCCCATTCTTTTCTCTTGAAAGGTTTTTAGGTTCGGTTTAGCTGTTTTTGTTGAACAAGTTTACTTTACCAAGGTTTGTACTGTTAAAGTAAAACCAAGGGATTTACTGTGCTGGTGCGTTTGAGCGGACTCAGCCAAATCTGCACCTGCTGTGGGCACCGTCGGGGCGTGGGGGGCGCTGGGCATGGCCGGGTGCTCCCCCAGGCCCCGGGTCGTGTGCCGAGAGGGCGTGACGCTCACCCCTCGGGACCCCTGGAGGCACCACTTTGTCTGAAGCGCCCCGAGCCCAGCTCCTTCTGATGTCCACTCTGGAAACGCTCGTTAGCGGGCGCTGCCGACCTTGAACATCAGCCGGAAAGGTTTGTAATTGGAGCTAAAAGCATTTGTTGCCCTGTCGTCACCGTGAAGCAGCTGTGCCGTTTGTGCTCAATTGGCTGCAGCTCTCATCTCGGCAGAGCTGCTCGCGGGTCTGGACGTCACTGCGCTGACGCCCGCTGTTGACACGGCGCCCGTGTAGCCATCGCCACGCTTCGTGCTTGTGGGCCCCTCGACTATTTGTTGGATTGAAGTTTACAGCAAGAAGTTGCTCACTGTGATGTGTTCCAGATGCCAGGAAAGCTGGTTCTTTCTGCAAAAGTTTGTCTGTGTTTGGGCTCAACCCAATCTCAGCACTGCACAGTGACACAGATTCTGGATGGTTCTCTGCCGTTTACATATAACAGTCTACTCAACGAGCCAGGAGCTACCAGTTCTGCTCCCCTAGGTTTCCCCGAGACCTCAGACATGTTCTGCCCTTCCCTCCATTAAACCAGGTCGAGGAGAATTTTAATGTGGAGGCTGTGCCACGCGGCCGCCTCCCAAGGTCACAGCCCAAGGTCACAGCCACCCTGTGCCCGTACTTCTGGCCGCATTGGCCCAGAGGACACCGTGCCTTTCTCCTCGTTCGTGGGCTTGCGTTCCCAGATGTGGCTCACACATGGAGACCCTGCAGCTGTGTGCCCTGAGCACATGTGTCAGGGGTGGCTCAGATTTGCCTCTTCTGGGTCCCTTCCCTCCTCAGGGTGGAGAAAGCAAAGGCTGAGGGAAGTCAGGAACTTTCCACACGGCCACGGGGCCCTCGAGAGCCCCTGACGGCATGGTCCTTTCGGTGCTGGGTTTCTGGCAATTTAAGAAGACGCTTGTGTGGAATGGAGATGGTCGCGAGGGGCGGTTTTGACAGAGAGCCTGGGAGAGGCGCATGCAGGGAGGAGCTTCTCGAGCCCGTCCTGGCCAGCTTCCCGCCCCCAGCCGCCCTTTCTTCAGAAACCGGAAGCTACGCCCGGGGACAGTGGTCAGGGGCCTCCCCACACCCTCTCGTTCAATGCTCACAACACCCCGAACCACAGGTTGGTTTTCCCCGTCCTGAAGATGTGCAGGGCATGGGGCCTGCCGTGGACCCTCAGCTCGGCATCGGGCGGGCCCACCCTGGCCCGATGCTGCAGCCGCGTCCGTCCCCAGCGCCCATGCCCCGCTTGTGCTCAGACGCCCTGAAGAGTGGATTCAAGGGCAACGTGCGAGATGAGCGCTGTGATCAGGCGTGGGGCTGGGCCAGCCCCCGCCGAGAACCTGCTGTCGCCGCAGCCGCAGAGTCAGACGCCGTGACGCACGTGTCTGCAGGACGTGGCGTCTGGACTCCCAAATGCCCACATGCACTTAATTGCTGAACCACCAGCAAATTGCCACTTAGAAGCAATCAGGTCTTCAGTTTAATTAGCTTATTACAATGCAGATTGCAGTTTGAAAGGTGGTCACGGGTAGATGGGAAAGTCTCTGAGCAGATCGGACCAGTTCCAGGCTGCAGAGAGTTCACAGCAGCCAGACGGAGCAGCTGGCTTCTGGGCAGAGACGGCAGGACGGGACCCAAACAGTACAGAGAAGCAAGAGATCGGCAGCCCCCGTGTGCCTCCCGGGGTGCAAGGCCACGGGGCCTGGCTGGAGCAAACCGCTCCCCAGTGCCCCGTGGCAAACAGCACCCCATCCCAGGCAGGCCTCGCCACCCACCTCAGAGCTCCGACCACAGGAAGCTGGTTAGAAGCAGCTTCCTGCCCTCACGGTCAAGCTCAAGATAAGGAGGCAAGGGTCAGGGCGCAGGGCATGCGAGGGCGAGGACGTCTGGGCGGCACAGACCGTAAAAGAAACACCTTGGCAGCTGGGAACACTGTTGCAGAAAGTGAGGACAGCGGAGGGAAAGACCCCAAACTAGAATGACATGTGACCCAAGAGGCAAAGAAGAGTCCCTGCGTGTGCTTTGCATCACGGAGAAACCATCAGAGCACACAGTCACAAAACCAGAGCTCAGCTAGGAGACAGTAAACCAGCTGCAAGAAAACGGCTTAAGAACTAAGACCAAGAGACAGCTCAGAGACAGCGACGACAGGTGCAGCCAGAGCCACGCACCCCGGACGCAGAAGGAAAAGGACAAGGAAACAAGCGAGTGGGGAGGCCCCACGCGGCTAAGGGGACTGGCTGCTGCCGCCAACGAGCTCGGCACGTGCTCTTTCCTTTAGGGCTTGTCGGCGCCTCCAGGGCCGGGCACACTTCTAGGCATGTGGGTCAATCAGTGGGCAAAACACGCGAGGATGTTGCCCCGAGGAGCTTGTGCTCTAGCCAGGAACAGACCACGAGCGCAGGCCTGTGTGAATCCACATGTCAGAGGGTGAGCATTAGGGACGAAAACGTGGGGCAGCATCAGCTGGCCTAGGAGCGCTGCCGGGGCGCTGAAGCACGCTTCAGGGAATTCCCTCAAAATGGAGAAAGAATTAAAGCTGGGCTAGTCATGACAGGTGGGACAGGTGGGACAGGTGGGACCCCGTGGGGGCAGGTCATGACAGGTGGGGATATGTGGGACCCCATGCAGGGGCCCATGGGGGCAGGTAGTGACAGTTGGGGACAGGTAGGAACCTGTGGAGGCAGGTGGGATGGGGAGGACAAGTGGGACCCCATCGGGGCGGGTAGTGACAGGTGGAACAGGCAGGACCCCTTGTGGGCAGGGAGTGACAGGTGGGGACAGGTGGGACCCCGGGTGGGCAGGGACTGACAGGTGAGGACAGGTGGGACCCTATGGGAGCAGATGGGGACAGGCAGGATCCTGTGGGACAGGTGGGGACGGGCACTTGCCATGCAGTAGGAGGCAGGTCCTCACCAAAATTAAAAGCGCTAGGGACTCACCTTGCAATTGACCTATGTGGACAGAGGTGTGTGTTCAAGAACATCCCTTTCAAAGCTGCTTGCAGTCATGGGACCGAAATAACCTCACTGCCCATCAGCATGTCTATCTCTTTTTTTCCTCAAAAGTTCGATTATTTTGTCCTGTGGCTTTTCAGCAGCTTACTTATGAGCAAGAGTGTTTGGTCTGAAGTCAGCCTCTGCAGTCCACCCATTGCTGAAGTGAGTGGTACTTCATGGTGTGACCAGCCACCTCGAGGACTGGGGGAGGGCTAGGCCACGCGTTGAAGAGAACTGCGAGGTCCTCAGGTGCAGGGTTTTGTTATTTTTTTAAAGATAAGCCTGGTCTCTGTGCACCCTCCACACACACACACACACACACACACACACACACACACACCACTGCCAGCACTGGACCACGCGCCTCAGTTGCCAAAGATAAATTCATAGGTACTGTGATCCCTGGAAAATCTCCACCTGGAGGTGGGAACATCCCATTTTGACAGATTGCAGCTAAAAGACTAAAACTACGTAATCAAAATGCATTTGAAGCCAGCTGTGAGGGGCTTCCTCCCTCGGCCTGAGAGGCCAGCTGGCCCCAGCCGGGCCGAGGCGGGCACCTGTCGCCACACACACACCTGGTGAGGGGCCGAGCCTGGTCACCGGGCTTAGTGCTCTAAGGTGTCCAGCTCCCATGGCTTCTTAGAGGTGTGCTGGTCAGGCTTCCGGCATGTTCCAGCTGCATGACCCTGCAGCAGGAGAGCAGTGGCTCGGGCGAGGCGGTGGGGCTGCCGGCCGCTGTGGAGGGAGCACCACCCAGGCATCTGCGCTGGATTCACTGGGAGCTCCTGGGGGGCACGAGAGGAAGGGAGGCGCCACTTCCATCCAAAGGGAAGGGGCCTGGGGAGCAGATGTAACTCAGTGGTTGAGCACCTGCTTCCCATGTACAAGGTCCCGGGTTCAATACCTGGTACCTCCTTAAAGGAGAGAGAGAGAGAGAAGGGGCCTAGCCACCCCCACCCCCCACAAAGATGGCACCACAGCAGACACACACGGCGTGCTAGGAAGAGGTGCCGCAAGGACCTAGGTGGGTTCCAGCTTGGAGACCACGCCATCGGGGGCACCAGGAGTCCTTAGGCCTCAGGAAGGCCTGCAGGTGTTTCCTGTCAGCACGCTGGAGCCGGCTGCCGCCCAGGCCGCGAGGACTCCCAGGAGCCGGCCTCTGCGCTCAGGCAGCCCCTCACTCCAAGCGGTGGCTGTCCCAGGCCGTCAGTCCTTCATGCCCCAGCTGGCTTGGCCAGCGTCAGCCATGCAGCGCCATCAGGGTGCTCCCCGTGGGCCTTGAGCCCTGGCCGGTGCTCCCCCACAAGGCCCAGACCTCCGTGCTGCCCCAGATCCAGGGGCCAGCCAGGCGCCCCCATCCGACACAGGCGTGGAAATTCGATCAGGATGCAAGTTCTGTGGCCAAGCCTGGGGGAGACCATGACCCCTTAGTGCAGCTCAGGGGGTTCCAGAGAGAGCCTGTGGGGCATGTTGGGGGTGGCTGGAGACCCCCAGCAGGTCCTCAGGCCCTGAAAGCATTAACTCATTCTCTACCATCCTTTATTAGCTATATTAGAAACGACTTGTCCACTTCTCCAGGGGTGCCCATGGGTACAGTGAATGGGGAAGCTGCAGGCAGAGCCGTGGCCCAGTACCAGGCAGGGATGGGGCAGCAGGCTGTGGCCTGGCCATGCCGGGCAGGGATGGGGTCAGCAGGCTGTGGCCTGGCCATGCCGGGCAGTGATGGGTCATCAGGCTGTGGCCTGGCCATGCCAGGCAGGGACGGGTCATCAGGCTGTGGCCTGGCCATGCCGGGCAGCGATGGGTCAGGCAGGCTGTGGCCTGGCCATGCCGGGCAGGGATGGGGTCATCAGTCTGTGGTCTGGCCATGCCGGGCAGGGATGGGTTAGCAGGCTGTGGCCTGGCCATGCCAGGCAGGGATGGGGTCAGCAGGCTGTGGCCTAGCCATGCCGGGCAGGAATGGGGTCATCAGGCTGTGGCCTGGCCATGCCGGGCAGCGATGGGTCAGGCAGGCTGTGGCCTGGCCATGCCGGGCAGCGATGGGTCAGCAGGCTGTGGTCTGGCCATGCCGGGCAGGCCATGGTCTAGTGTCGAGCAGTTGTGCAGAGAGCCATGCACAGCATAAGTGCCACATTTTCACTCGTCATTTTAGTTTGCCAGTGGGTTGCCAATGCAAAGTGCCAGACATGGATTGGCTTTTTTTTTTTTTAAAGATTTTATTTATTTATTCATTTATCCCCCCCTTGCTGCTTGTGCTCGCTGAGTCAGCTAACCACGCCGTGCGGGCGGGCTTGCCTTCACCAGGAGGCCCCTGGAACCGAACCCGGGGCCTCCCATATGGTAAACGGGAGCCCCACTGATTGAGCCACAGCGGCTTCCCCTGGATTGGCTTTTATAAAGGGATTCATTTGGGGCAAGAGCTCACGGTTCCAAGGCCACAAAAAGCCCAACTCAAGGCACCGTAAGAAGTGCTTTCTCACCAGCGTCAGCTGCCCTGTGTTGAAGCAAGATGCCGGGCGATCTCTGCCCAGGTTTGAGCTCAGCTGAGAGCAGCCGGGCGTAGGGCTTGTCTCTCTCCAGGCCTTCGCGATCAGTCTCAGCTGCCTCATGGGCCCAGCCTCTCCGGAGCTTGTGCTTGAGCCATCCTCTAGTCCTCTCTCACATGGCAGGGTCAAAAATGGCAGCTTCCTTTTTCTCTGTATTTGTATCTCTCTCTGTGTGTCTCCATTTTTATCAGACACAAGAGGGTGGAGACTAACCAAAAGGACTCAAAATTCCAATCAAAAGCCCTAAATCAATCTTATCAAGTAATCTAATCAAAGGACCCTCAACCAACTTAGTGCAATCAAAGAGTGTCATACCCACAGGAACTGATTAGTTCAAATATATCATCTTTCTCTTTTTGGCTTCATAAAATAATTTCAAACTGCCACACCTGTCAACCGACATCTTAGAATTGAGAGGAGAGAAAGCAAACCTTAGTATTTGGCATAGGACTGACTGTGCCTGGGGAGAACTATTGTGACAAGGATAACGATGGTGACTCCTTTCTGGACGTGTGGGAAACTCTTCTCATAAACTATGTTGAAAGACAAATTGGAGTCGAGCCTGCATTTTATTTAGGACACTGAAGTTTTGCTGCAGCAGAGGAAGCTAGATTACGTGCTTTGGGGTTCTAGAGATGGTGAATAATTTTATGGACATAAAAAGGAAGTAAGCTTGACTCCTACTGATTGCAAAAGGGTTTGTCCATCTTTCAGGGGCAAGCTTAGGTCAAGTGAGCTTACTTTTTGTATTGGGTCAAAGCAATGAGCCAGAGCCTCTGCGCTGGCTGCCTTGGTGGGGATTTCAGACTTCAAAAGATGTCAAGAGGGAGTTCAAGAAGAAAACAGGACATGGATTTTCTGGCTCTGAGGGATCCCCAGGCTTTCCCCATGTCATTTTATCAGCCATCCCATAATCCTCATAATCACCCTATAATTACAAGTGAGGAAACAGGCCTAGGGAGGGGCTGGTGCTTGTTCCAGTTGCCCTAGTTAGGAGGGTGGGAATGGGGCTAGGACCCGCCAGGAGCCAGCTCCCAGCTCAGCCATCGGCTGGCCTCCTGGGATGGGATGGCGGGCAGCCAGGGCGGGGCCCCCGGGAGAAGAACCGTGGCAGGGAGGCTTGGAATGGTCTGTTTCCGCCCAGTGCCTGCCTCCCTCCGCCCGGTAAAGCTTGTCACTCTGCAGCTGGGTCTTCCCATTCTCCCTTTCTAGGCACTGGAAGAAGAAACTGCTCTGTGCTTCGATGAGGTCTTGGCTATTTCAAGAGACAGGTTTCTCTGGAATTCCAGACTGTTCAAGCCACAGAACTTCAGTGAATGAAAAAAGACAATTAATTCCACATGTTGTTTAAGCCAGAGCAGCCTCTTCTGTCCACAGCCCAGCTATTTCGAGATCAAGCTTTACTTAGCAACTCTTCTCGCCTTCGCCTTCTGAGTCTTAAAATAGAACAAAAGAGAAATTGGCCCAGAAGCTCTGTCTCAGCCCCATTCGCCTGGTGGGATAAGGCTGTGCCTCTTTGCTCTGAGGTCCTCATCTGAGGTTGATGGCCGAACTGCTGGCCCGCTGGGTGGAGAGGGGATGCCAGCAGGGCCTAGGGAGAGCAGGTTCCTCTAGGAGACCTGGGATGCCCCGAGGGGGGCCTCTGGGAGGGGTCTCCAAAGGCTGGTGAGGGCTGGGCCGCGTGGTCGGCCCCAGGCACCCCAGGGAGCCAGAGTGGGTGCTCCTGCACGGAGGACGGGAATCAGCTGAGCCCGGTGGGGGCCGCGGAGCCCAAGGGGCAGAACTCCTTGAAAGGGGGTCAGTGGAGGGCAGGGCCCATTGCCCCGGCCCACCTCCTCCCCAGCCTGGTGAGGGGCTCACTCTGATGCCTCCAGCTCTGAGCCCACCTGGGGCCTCCACATGCCAAGGCTAAATGGGGGCAGGTACAGCGGTGGGGGGATCCATCAGTGGGCAGCGCCAGGCAGGTGGCACCTGTGTGGCCCGTGAGTGAGCACTGAGCCCCCTTGGCAACCCTTGGAGCCCAAGGGTTTCAGGGCTCTGCCCCCAGGGCTGCCCAGGCTGCCAACATGTTCTAGATTGAGCCTGGGGGCTCCAGGAGGCCCCTTCAGTGGCACAACCCAGATCTCTTACCCTTGACTTCTCTGCCTGGTGCACGTTTTGAAGAGGAATAGCTTGGTTCCAGGAAGAAACCTCCCCACCATTCATTGGTTCTTACCCAACATCTACTGTGGGCTGATGAGCCAAGCAGGGGGCAGCCGGGGGCTGATGCGCCAGCAGTCCTCCACCTGGGGGTCCCCCCAACCCTCCCCTCCCCCACAGTCCTCCACCTGGGGGTTCCCCCTAACCCTCCCCTCCCCCACAGTCCTCCACCTGCGGGTCCCCCCTAACCCTCCCCTCCTCTGCAGTCTTCCACCTGTCGCACAAGGTCACGAGTGTCGTCCCCGAGAGCGCGCTGCTCATCGTGCTGGGCCTGGTGCTGGGCGGCATCGTCTGGGCAGCCGACCACATCGCGTCCTTCACGCTCACGCCCACCGTCTTCTTCTTCTACCTGCTGCCGCCCATCGTGCTGGACGCCGGCTACTTCATGCCCACCCGCCTCTTCTTTGGCAACCTGGGCACCATCCTGCTGTACGCCGTCATCGGGACCGTGTGGAACGCCGCCGCCACGGGCCTGTCCCTCTACGGCGTCTTCCTCAGCGGGCTGATGGGTGAGCGCCGGGGGCCACCGTGGGCTGGGGGCTCCTCGGCGCCCTGCAGTCGCGTCGCTGCCGCCGGAGGGAAGGCCAGGGCGCAAACGCAGGCTTCAAAGGCGAGCAGCGGGGCTGCGGGGAGGGTCGCAGGAGGGTCATCTGGAGAGCTCCCCGGCTCTGGCCTGCACAGCCCGCCGACAGCGGGCGGAGAGCTGGGCAGGTGGGAGGCCCCCCAGCTGCTCCCCACACTCCCCCAGGGCTGCCAGCAAGGAGGTGTGTCTGCCTGTCCCCTCCCTGCTGGGGCTGCTTCCCCCATCACCCGTCGGCAGAGCCCCTAAGAGCCCTGGGCAAAGGAGGAGGAGGCCCCCTTTGGCGCATCCCAGCAGAGCTGTGACCTGGGCTGTGATTCTCACCCAGACCTGTGGGAGAGCCAGGATGGCTCTTCTTTCTTCTGTCGCAATTTCATCTGCTCGTCTGCAATTACCTTCCTGGTTGGTGTGTTTCCTGCACATTTTTGATCACTTAATCGCCCTGGTTTGCCTCCTGGCTGCACACACCCAGCCAGGGAAATGCAGCCTTACCCCCTCCACGGGGAGGAAACTGGAGCGTGGGCAGCGTGACCCGGGGCCTTTCCCAATTGCGCATTACCTGGCCCGGCCCTGCAGCCAGTAAGTGGCTACAGGCTGTCGCACTTAGGGCCTGCATCACAGGCCTGCAGGTGAGAGCCTGGGGAAGGAGGCCCGTGGGTGTTGGCCCATGGGCGGCCCCCTGGCCAGGCCCTCCCCACCGCCGCAGCGTGGGGCCACCGGCAGAGCCAGACCCACAGAATCAAGTCAGCGCCCCTCCATCGCAGCAAGGAAAAGCCTCCGCGGCCCTCCCCACGGAACTGGAGACCTTGAAATCAATGCTAAGGAGATTCACAGGGAAAGAGGAGAGCAAAGGTCCCCGACTGAAATAACCGCCTCGCCAGGTGCACGTGTCCCCAGCATGCCTGGGGCCCTCCAGCCGCCCGACACTGCCCACCAGGCCAGCCGGGAGAGGCCCTGGGATCAGGTGGCCACTGTGCCAAGGCCAGCACCAGGATCCCGGCAACTGCAGATGTGCCGACAGCAGTGTGTGTGCCACGGCGATTCGGTCCATCTCGCCCAGCAGCATCATGTAATTGCGCCGGCTCCCAGCTCGCTGGCAGTGCCAAAGGCCCCGGTCTGGAGCGAGGACTCCTGGGCAAGAGCCTGCTCTGCCCCTCCCCATGTCCACTCAGGGTCCTCACTTGCCCTCTCTGGACCACCCTGCCTTATCCCAGGTCCCAGCATGGGATGTTCCCCCAGGGCGTTTGGAGGACAGAACTGATAAGCCTCCAGCAGGCCTGCCCCGCCCACAGCCGTGCCCCGCCCACATCACTGCCCCTCCCACAGCCAGCCCCACCCACGTCTCTGTCCCGCCCCTGCCAGGCCACGCCCACAGCCCGCCAGGCTCAGCGCTGCGGGGCGCGGGCTCTGGACCAGCGCGGTGGGCTGTGGGCGGAGCCTGGCGGGGGCAGGGCCGGGCTGTGGGCGGAGCCTGGCGGGGGCAGGGCCGGGCTGTGGGCGGAGCCTGGCGGGGGCAGGGCCAGGCTGTGGGCGGAGCCTGGCGGGGGCAGGGCCAGGCTGTGGGCGGGGCCGGCTGTGCACTGGACAGGGCTGTGGGGGGACCTGGCCAGGGAGAGGTTTGGATCTTACCTTCAGGATGGAGGAGTCACACGCAGGGAAGAGCACAGCTCTGAGCACAGTGGGCGCTGTGGCACGTGCACACCGTGTCATCCACAGCTCGGCCAGATCTAGGACTCTCCCATGACCCAGGGCGTGCCCCAGTCCCCATGCCTGGGGCGCCTCGCTCCTGCCTGCTGCTCCGCCCCTCACCCCGCGTGTGGCCGCGGCTAGGACCCTGCGAGCACCCCGTGAGCGCCTACACGGAGCCGCGGGGCTGGGGAGGAAGGACGCCCACCCCCTGCAGGGCAGCGGGCCGGCCGGCGGCCCCTGAAGCCTGCGTGCAGCCGAGGCACGGTCAGCCTGGCACGGGGAGGCCTGGCAGAGGCCCCCACTGCCCCCTCCAGGCCCTGCCTGTGGACAAAGCCAGCGCGGCCTTCCTGCCTGGGGCGCAGAGAGGGTGCCCTGGACAAGCAGGCTGGGCAGCCTGGGGTCAGCTGCTGCTGCAGGGAAGCTGCAGGGCCCACCAGGGAAGCCTTGGCATTCGCAGGGCCCCAGGATGCCTCGGCCCTCCTCTAGCAGAGCACGCGGGGTGTGAGGCAGGGGAAGCTGGGCGGCCACTGGGTTTGTGGCTGATGACATCTGGAAGCTGCTGATGTTGGGAACTGAGTGAGGACTGGCCTCCGGCAGGCCTGTGCACACGTGGCAACTTCAGCTGGGAGACGGCTCTGGGGACGGAAAAGTGAAACGGGTGATGTCCATTCCCACATGGGGGGTCAAGCTCACTCAGAGCTGGTTCTTTCAGCACGAACCACGTCTTCAGGAAGTGGACACTGCTGCCCTGCGGGCCTGGGGCTGAGCTCACCTAGGAACGCTGGGTGCAGACCTCCCCTCCCAGTCCCCATTGTCCCTGGCTGCAGGCTGAACACACCTTCTCCCAGGGGCCCCTGCCGGGTGGGGGCCACAAATCCAAGACGTGCCTTGGCCCACTCTGAGCCTTGCAGCTGCAGTCCCCGCCACTGGGGTCCCAGTCCTGGAGCTTGGGGAGTGCACTGCAGCTCCCTGAGCAGGTGGGCATCTGGCATGTAGCTTCGGTCTCTCTGTCCTTTCCCCACTCCCTCAACAGGCCTCTTCCCCCCCTTCCACCTCTGTGTCCCAGCCCGTGTGTCAGGCTGTGCCTGTCGCCAGGACCAGTGGGTGCATTTGGGCTGGGAAGGGCTCGGAGCGCGTGTCTTAGGCAATGAGGCCAGCAGGAGGCCCTCGCATGCTGCCCTGCGACTGGGCCTGCCGGCGAGCCACACTCACAGGGGTCCCTGGGGCAGGGGGAGGTGCCGCTGCATGGCAGTGGGCTCGTAGGGACCAGGCCCTGGACCCACCTGCTCCTCCTCTGGCAGCGTGAGGTGGATTTTGAAGGGTCGTGCAAGGTGAACGTGCATTTCGGCAAAGTGTCCCCATGAGGGACCCCCCCCTAGGAATCGACTGAGCAGGGAGCAGGAGAGGCTGGGGAGGAAGGCGGCCTGGACTGGGCTCAGACCTGAGACCTGCTTTCCAGGGGCGCCTCCCCTCCCCCCAGCCCCCCAGCCCCTCCGCAACCTCCCCAAGATGTGTGGCCTCCTCCCCATGAACACCCACAAACACACCCATTTCTCTCCCCACCGTCATCCTCTTGGGCTCTACAAGCCCCCTCCCACCTCCTTCTTGCCCCTTAGGTCTGTTCTCTGCCCAGCAGGTCACCCCTGCCCACGGCCCTCGGGCATTTCCATCGCCCAGGCAGTGGCCCCCAAGAGGCGGTCACAGGCCCTGGCCCTGCGGGGCCCGTCCTACCTCCCTCAGGCACTGGCCTTCAGGCTGGCCCTGGCTCCCTGCCTGCTCCCCCTCGGGCCTCGGCTGGGACTTCACTCCCCCTAGACTGTCCTCGCCCCCAACCCTCAACTGCCTCTGTGCCCAAAAGCGACTCGCATCCATCTGTTCTCTTGTGAGAGAGCCAGTGCGACGAAGGCCTAAGTGCTGGACTGGGCTGGAGGGCCGAGACTCCCTGAGGCTCCACGGCTGCACTCCACGCCACTGTACGCCACGAGCCACCTGTGTGCCAAGGCGCCACCTGGGCCCTCTGTGGGCCTGCAGGCTCACCTGGGGGCTGGAGGGAAAGTCAGGCCCGAGGGCAATGCAGGGCGAGAGCCAAGGTGTCCCTGGCAGGGAGGGGGTCCTCTGGCTAGGGGGCCATGGCTGAGGGGGCGAATTCCAGCAGCTCATGGTGAGAGGAGGTCGGGCGGGACGTGTCCCATCACTCGAGCACGGGGCCTGCAGTGGCCTGGGGACCACGTGCCCACCCCCTCCGAGCATAGAGCCTGGAGCAGGGAACCAAGCAGAAGAGTCCGAGGGTCTCAAGGAGGGGCTGAGGTGGTCAGTCTAGTGGGCAGGTGAAGGAGCTACCCCTGGGCGAGGGCAGCCTTTCCTGAACCTCTGGTGCTTTGGGAGCTGGTGGGAGGGAGGCGGCAGCCCAGACTCCCATGGTCAGCCCGGCCCAGCAGCCTGCGCCCAGAGGGCCCAAGACGCCTCCAGGACGGCGAGCGCAGGCTGGACTTTGTGTCCTGAGGGAGGCCTGGACCCCCACTGTCCTGGGCAGTGCAGGCTTCAGGCTGTACCCCACAGGCCCCTCCCGCGAGCGCCTGGTGCCTCCCGCCGTGGCCCTCCCGCGAGCGCCTGCCTCTCTTCCAGGGGACCTGAGCATCGGGCTGCTGGACTTCCTCCTGTTCGGTAGTCTGATTGCTGCCGTGGACCCCGTGGCCGTCCTGGCTGTGTTTGAAGAAGTCCACGTGAACGAGGTCCTGTTCATCATCGTTTTTGGGGAGTCGCTGCTGAACGATGCTGTCACTGTGGTGAGTAAGCGGTGGGGCTGGTTCCCTGAGATGAGATTTGCTGCGGAGCGTTTCGAAGTTACTGGGAGGCAGAAAAATTGTTACTGTGTAAAAAAATTGCAGAATCAACTTGGCATCTCAAATGCCCATGGAATCATGTAAGCAAAAGGAGAGGCGGGTCGTTACCTGCAAGGGAGGGAGCACTGCTTTTCTCCGTGACTCACGAATCCAAAATTTGCTCCAGGGCTGGTGGGGGCCCCTGTAGGGGTTGATGACGGCAAACTTCTTTCTACGTGGCCGGTAGTTTTCTCTGCTTCCCCACCCTAACCCAGAGAAACTGGGTGTTTTCAATTAGGAGATTTCTTTTATTCGTTCTTTCCTAATTCTCACATACTCCTGGTTTGCTTCGCCTTCAAGTTATTCCACTACTGGAATCCCTCAATCACCGTGTCTTAGAGCAGTGGGTCTTTAAAAGAGAAACGAAACAACAAAATCCGTAGGAATTAAGAAAAAGACATGCCGCTGATGTCAGCAGCATACCACCGAGAGCAGGGAGCACAGGCCACACAGAGACAGCCCAGGCCCACAGGCCCAGAGGGTTGTGGAACATTCTCTCAAGCGTTTGAGCTTCCTTCTGCTGGATCCTTTTTCCCTGGCACTAAGTGCCTTGGTCCTCAGCCCCTGGAGGGCCAGCAGGGGCCTCACCATTACGAGGAATCCACCACATTCAAGAAGGCTGGACAGAGAGGCGGGGCCGGGGCAAGGGTCTCGGCGCTGCCTTGAGTAGCCCCTTCGCCTCTCCTTGCCTCGATTTCCTTTGACAGAAAACGGCCCAGCTTCCATTGCTGGCAATGCCAGGCTGTTTTCCCCTCATGAATTCCTGAGGATTTGTTGTTTTGTTCCTTATCTATTTCTAGTGGAAATCAGGGGGTCCTGGCACCCCTGCCTGGACTCTAAGTGTTGGAGGTCCCCCCAGGCACGTGCCGGCTTAGTGCCCACACAGTGCCAACTGCCCCGGAAAGGAATTGCCTTGGGGACGCCACGTCATTCTCAGGCCATCGGGCTCCCTGGGCTCGTGTCGAGAGACTTGGCCGAGCGTCATGGCTCCCTGAGGGTCCCCCAGCCCCACCCACCAGTGAGGGCCACGTGGCTCACGGCTCACGTCTATCTCCACATGCCCAAAGACAGTGCCTGCTTCGAGACCCTGGCACAGTCATGAGCCAGGCAACTGGGAGGGGGCCGGAGAAGCAGCACAAAGAAAAGAAGGGTGGAGGGCGGGTGGCTGCCAGGGCCAGGGGTTCTGAGCCTCAGCCGCTGTCAGGGCTCCTGTGGCAGCTGTGGCGGGAGCAAGGCCCTGGTGGAGTGGATAGGAGCTTCCGGAAGCGAGTCGTCTTCTTTCGATGACTACCCGTCTAGGAGCGAGCGCCTGCTCTGGCCAGGCCCTGCCGCAGCCCCGTCCACCCCCCAGCCCTGCAGACTTAGTGGGGAGCATACAGCGCCGACCTCTTGGTGGGCTGCTGACGCTGCAGGGACGCATGGCGGTGCTGCCACAGCGTCTGAGCCTCCGGGGAACCGTGAGCCTCTGCAGAGCCGAGCTCTCTTCAGTTCTCTTCTGAAATGGGGCTCGGTCTGCCCTCTCCCCTCATTTCACGGAGAAGCACAGACCCTCGGCCGAGGCTGCCTGGGGCGCGCTGGGCCTGGTTTCCCACTCCTTCCCCCTCAGGCTGTGGCCCTCATTCTGCCCGCCGGCTGCACTCGTCCTTTTCCAAATACACACCCTGCTCTTTGGGGTCCTCTCTCCCCTTCCAGAGGGGGCTGCTGCCCCTCCCCACGCCCTGCCCACCCTTCCCAACATGCCGTTTAAGAGCTCGGGCTCAGAAAACACGGCTGTCTCCACAGGCACCGAGGGAGCAGCGGCCGGGCGGGCCCCGGCAGGATGGGGTTTAAATGTCAGCACCCAAAGGCTCACAGCAGCGAAGGTGGTAACAGTGAACCTGCTTGTCTTGGTGAATGAGGTTGATGACTAAGGGCTCTGGGCTGGCTTTGTGGTGGCCCCCCCTTGCCAAGAGCAGGGAAGGGAGGCTTTGCTTCGGAAGGTCCTAGTTCTTTCCGGCGTCCTCCACTGAACGCATCCCACCAGCTGGCTGGCCTGTGGCCCTCGTCCTGTTTGCTACGGTGACCCAGTGACAGTTTCCTTCCAACACTTTTCAGTTTCCAAAATACACGCCCCGGCTCCAGGCAGGGCCAGGGCCTCAGAGCGGGCGAGGCCAGTGCCCGCAGAGCCTGACTGCCGTCTCTCCACTCAGGTCCTGTACAACGTGTTCGAGTCCTTCGTGACACTGGGCGGCAACCAGGTGACTGGCGTGGACTGCGTGAAGGGCATAGGTGCGTGGCTGGCGGGCCTGTCTGTCAGGGGCGTGGGCAGCTGCGTCCGTCTGTCTGCTCCGGCACAGGCTGTCACCGTGGCAGGCGGCTGTGGCCTCTCTGCATCGCAGAGCCGGGTGGGCGAGCCGCTCCCCACGAGGCCTGCTGGGGGCCCAGGGTCGGCTTTCCGTGCCCTGCAGCTGTGGTGACCCTCCCAGCCCATGCTTCATGCCCCCCCACAGCCCCCCCCC
>JAKSZT010054013.1:276183-289306 GCA_026826555.1 Tolypeutes matacus
CCTCAGCGCCCGCAGCCCGGCCCACGCTGCAGGTCGGCTGCGCCTCGGAGGGCGGTGCGGGCTGAGCGCAGCGCCCCCGCAGTGTCCTTCTTCGTGGTCAGCCTGGGTGGAACGCTCATGGGCGTCGCCTTCGCCTTCCTGCTCTCCCTCGTGACGCGCTTCACGAAGCACGTGCGCATCATCGAGCCGGGCTTTGTGTTCGTCATCTCCTACCTGTCCTACCTCACGTCCGAGATGCTGTCCCTGTCGGCCATCCTGGCGTAAGTGCCCCTTGGTGCGTGGCCCCAGGCTTGCTGCCGGCTCGTGCCCCCCAGGGAGGAGCCCGCCCAGGCCAGGGGGAGCGGGCGTGGGTGGGGCCCGCGTCCCCGCGGGGCCAGCTCCAGCCATGAGGACACAGCCCAGCAGCGCGCTCCCCAGCCCTGTCCGCTGGGCCCGGAGGGAGGAGGGAACGCGGCCGCTGGGCGCTGCTTGCTGCTGGCTCCCGAGGACGGAGGGGAGGGCCCGGCCCCGACCCTGAGCCAGGGGCCCCGTCCTGGCTGCTGACCGCCCGCGGGCGGAGCCCGCCGGGCCCACTTTGACACTGAGGAGCCCCCCTGTAGTTCGGGTCAGGAGCAGGTCCTAAATGGGTCTTAGCTGCCGCCGGCAAGGGCACGCGGCACCCACGAGCGGGAGGCCGAAGCCTCGAGCCGCGGCGGGGGGCGCCGGCTGGACGGGGCTCCAGCGGGCGGCTCTGGGCGCGGCCGGGGCGCAGGCAGGGCCGGGGGTCCTGGCCGGGGGTCCTGGCCGGCAGCGGCCCCGCGCCTCACGGCCTGCCGCCGCGCAGGATCACCTTCTGCGGCATCTGCTGCCAGAAGTACGTGAAGGCCAATATCTCGGAGCAGTCGGCCACCACCGTGCGCTACACCATGAAGATGCTGGCGAGCGGCGCCGAGACCATCATCTTCATGTTCCTGGGCATCTCGGCCGTGGACCCGCTCGTCTGGAGGTGGAACACGGCCTTCGTGCTGCTCACTCTGCTCTTCATCTCCGTGTACCGGGCCATCGGTAGGCGCCGGGCGGGGGCGCTCTCCGGCCCCCACGGGGCCCCCAGCCTGGGCTCGGCCTCCCTGAGCCCCGCAGGGCGGGGTCCCGGGCCCCGCCCCCTCCCCGGGATGACGGGCTGGAACTTTCCAGACCCCAGAGGGAGGCTGGGCGTGGACCCCTCCTCATTTGGCTTCACACTGACACGCTCTGGACACAGCAGCTCAGGAAATGCCTTGGGAGGGGGGCCTGGGCCGTCTGCCCGCCAAGGGCCGAGACCCCTGCTCGGGCCCAGACCCCGGGGTGGAGGATGTGGCTGGGGCCGGCCAGCTGGAACAAGAGGGTCCTCGGGCACGGGCCGGAGCTGTGCTGGCGCCGGCAGAGGGACGCGGGGGCGGCTGGCATGGGCCTCCCCACCCCAGCCCCCACCCTTGCTCCCGCCCCATCCCCATCTCCCTGGACTTGGGAATCCAGCCACACTCAGGAAATGTCAGTCCCTCAGCTCCAGGGGAGGTGCCGTCCTGAGCACTGTGTGGGGGGCAGCCCTGAGCGCCGGGGGGGGGCAGCCCTGAGCGCTGAGCACAGAGGGGGCGGGGGGCGGCCCTGAGCGCCCCACCCTTCTCAGGGGTCGTCCTGCAGACCTGGGTCCTGAACCGCTACCGGATGGTGCAGCTGGAGCCCATCGACCAGGTGGTCATGTCCTACGGCGGCCTGCGCGGGGCCGTGGCCTACGCCCTGGTCGTCCTCCTGGACGAGCGCAAGGTCCAGGAGAAGAACCTGTTTGTCAGCACCACCATCATCGTGGTCTTCTTCACGGTCATCTTCCAGGTAGCGGCTCTGCCCACCAGCCAGGAGCACGCAGCACCCCCGGGGCTCCCCGTGGAGGCAGACGGGCGCACTGCGCCATTCAAGGTTCCAGGCCCTAATTGGATTTTGTAATTTTGGTAATGAGGGGCCATTTTTAGGTTTTCACGTGGCCCTACAGGGATGCAGCCCAGTTTGTCCCAAGAACGTCCTCCCAGGGCGGCTGACCAGCTGCTCGGCCTTGCGCAGCGGCCCGGCGAAGGCGCCCGCCTCGGTTGGCACAGCCCCACAGGGTCTGCAGGGAGCCCGCGACAGCCGGCCGGGGAGGGTCGGGGAAGCCCCCACCGGGCGCAGCGTGGCAGCAGGGAGTGCGCGGCTGGGTCCGCAGGTGTCACGCCATGCCACCCCCCCCCCCCAGGGTCTGACCATCAAGCCCCTCGTGCAGTGGCTGAAGGTGAAGAGGAGCGAGCACAGGGAGCCCAAGCTCAACGAGAAGCTGCACGGCCGAGTGAGGAGGGGGGGCCGGGGCGGGGCCGCGGGCTTCAGGGGCGGGTCCCCGCAGCGCTGACCAGCCTCCTCTTTGAAAGGCCTTTGACCACATCCTCTCTGCCATCGAGGACATCTCGGGACAGATTGGACACAATTACCTCAGAGACAAGTGAGTGGCTCGAGTCTGCCGGAAGTGGACACAGAGGCGGGGAGGTGGTGCTGCCTTCCTGCTGGCTCCCCACTCGCTGACCCCTGGCCCTTCCTCCAGGACCCCTGGACTTGTTGGTCTTGTCCCCATAAATTGCATTTAGCCGAGGCCCCTCCCTGGGAGGCTCAGAAGGCCGTTCCCAGGAATGTCTGGCTCGGCCCTGACCCTGTGGGGATGTCAGGGCGCCCGCCTGTGGGCTGAGGTCTGAGGGAAGGTCCATGGCTACCGGGGGTCCCCGCAGCCACCAGGGGGTCCCTATAGCCACCAGGGAGTCCCCACAGTCACTGGGGGTCCCTGCATGGCCACCGAGGATTCCCACGGTCACCAGGGGGGCCCACAGCCACCAGGGGGTCCCCACAGTCACTGGGGGTCCCTGCATGGCCACCGGGGATTCCCACGGTCACCAGGGAGTCCCACAGCCACCAGGGGGTCCCTATAGCCACCAAGGGGTCCCCACAGTCACTGGGGGTCCCTGCATGGCCACCGGGGATTCCCACGGTCACCAGGGGGTCCCACAGCCACCAGGGGGTCCCCACAGTCACTGGGGGTCCCTGTGCAGTCAGAGCTGCTTGCCCCTGCTGCTTCCCACGTGTAGGGATTAACTCTAAATTGTTTGATTACTTAGAAATTAAAAATCAGGAAAATATATCATTTCCCCACATACTATGAACAAAGGAAAGTTGTGTTAGCATCAATATTTAATTTTTTCTCTGTCCATGAAACTGAAGGTTTATATTTTATGTAAAAAAATAGATCTGACACTTAAAACTATTCTAAATCTAATAATCGAAGCACCTAAACGTTTACACGTGTTGGTTGCTATTTTATTAAATAATTATATAAGTTCAATGTTGAGGGAAATACCCAGGAAATCGACCATGTGGTTTTAGGGAAGTGAGGTGGTTCCTCCTTGCGGCATTTGGGATTCTGTCACCATTGGGCAGCGCCCCCGAGGCCTGCCCCCTCTGGCAGTCCCTTGCAGAGCCTTTCAGAAAGAACTGCTTAGATTAGCGTCAGCCTCAGGGCCAGGCCGAAAGCGTAGCCCAGAGGAAACACCAGAGCAATTGCTGTGCAGGGCAGGTCAGGCCTGCAGCAACCGGCTTGCTCGTGGGGGAAACAGCGTCCACTCCCGGGGCCTCCACCTTCCAAGAGCTGGGGTCTGGCGTCTCCATCACGTCTTGGGGGAAAACTGGCCACCCCCACAGCTCACCCTGGCGCTGGGATCTCTGTCTGGAAGTTCCTCTTCGTGTCTGACCCAGCACTGAATGCCCACTTCTGTTTCCTTGGAACACACGCTTCGGCTGGCCTAGGTCCCCCACAGCTCCTTACCTCGCCTGCTCCCAGCACTGTAGCCGGAGCCCAGACCAGCCCCTGACACCCCCAAATCCTGGCCTTGCGCCTCCTTCTCAAGGATTAGGCAGTTATCTACAATACCATATTAAAAAACGTGTGGGATCAACAATCTTATGTCCATTCTAATGGCAATGGCCACTGGGTAGGCAGACAAGAAAGAGGCTTGGAAGAGGGCAGCAGGGAGCTTGGGTCACTGTTTGACCTGAGAGCTCAGCTTTATGCTTGTGACAGTAACGAAGAACTGGGGGAAAGGGTAACGGTCTTCTGTGTTGTGGCCATCTCCTCCGAGACTTGTGCCAGGTCACGAGCCCAGGAAGCTTGGAAGGGGACGCCCCCTGCCCCGATTCGTGCAAGGTCCCCATCTATCCTGTGGCAGGCGGGACCCCAGGACTTGCCCACAGTGCACATCCAGCGCTGACATCTGCTGTCTGATCCCCAGGTGGTCCAACTTCGATAGGAAATTCCTCAGCAAAGTCCTCATGAGAAAATCGGCCCAGAAGTCACGAGATCGGATTCTGAATGTTTTCCATGAGCTCAACTTGAAGGACGCGATTAGCTACGTGGCCGAGGTACTTCCTGGAATTGCAGCAGGGCTAAGGCAACACGTGGACACCTGTGGGGCTCCCACTGTTGCCGGGTGCAGTAGGATATGTGGTCGCCTGCGTCCCTACCCTGGCTCCCGCCCTGGCATGCACGGGCCCCTGCCTGCACCCCAAGCCTGGGGAGGCTGCCGAGGCCACACCCTTCTTGACAAGCTGCCCTGGAGAGTCACGTGACGCTTGTCGGTTCCCCCAGGAGCTCAAGGCAGACCAAGATTGGTCACATCACAGCTCCCACATTCATGGGAAACAAGGCACAGAGACCCCCAGTGGCCCCCCAGCACCCAGATGGTGCTGGCAGGTCTGAGAGCTGAAGCCAGGTCCTCTGATGTGGAGCCCAGTGTCTTCCGTCATGAGATAGGAGAGCACAGGAAGTAGGGAGGACGGGTGTGGGCCCCAGCCCCAGTAGGCACACACATTCACATGGACACACGCACACGTGTGTGCACACATGCATGCACATGCCATGCACATGCAACACGTAATGCAGCTCCTATGCATTCAGTAAATGCATACCTGTGTACACACCTGCACGCATGCATGCACACGCATCTACATGCAGTGGTGTACACACATACTGTGTGCACATGTGTGAACACATGCATGCTCACACATATGAAGACTCACCAAGCGGAAAGCAGCAACGGCGCCATCACGGCACCTGGACAGGACTGTGGCCCTGGGGTGGCCAAGGACTCCTGGTGAGCCAGGTGAGAAGGACTCGAACCTGGCGCCTGGTGGGCAGGAGAGGGTGCTCCCTGGAGAGAGGCCATTGGACTGGGTGTGGCTTAAACGAAACGGCGTCTCAGGCGTAAGGGTGTAAGTACGCGCCGCTGCAGGCCGAGCTGCAGTTTTAAAAGCCCTCTGACGAGGCGAACGTGGGCCACAAGACCACGAGAAAGTCCACTGATGTAGCCACGGGCTGTCTTACAAATGGGAAGTCCTAATCCTAAACTGTGGCATCTCTTTATTTTGCTTTATTTTTAACAGCATTATTGGGACATGATTCACATACCACACAATTCACCCACTTAAAGTGTACAATTCAGTGGCTTTTATTCTATTTCACAGATAGGTGCAGCCATTGTCACAATTTTAGAACATTGTCATCACCACAGAGAAACTCCACGCCCTCTAGCTCGCGCCCTCTCTCCTCCTGGCGCCCTGTGCCTGGCAGCCACCAGGCGACCCTCAGCTCGGGACCGTCTGTGCAAACGCAGTCTCTTCGCACGTGGTCTTTGGTGACTGGCTTCTTTCACTTCCAGGTTCGCCCGTCTTGTTGCTCGCATTAGTTCCTGATTCCTTTATTCTTTTTATGTCCGTTACTCCATGGTGTACGTATGCCACGCTTTGTTCGCCTATTCCTTAGTTGACAAACATTTGGGTTCTTTCCGCTTTATGGCTGTAATAAGGATGCTATAAACTTCCATGGGGACATGTTTTCAGTTTTCCCTCGGACAGAAACTGCTGGGTCCTATGGTGACTCTACGTGCAACAATCTGAGTACCTGCCAGGCTGTTTTCCAAAGCAGCTGTACAATTTTTTTCCCACCATTTTTTACTTTCCCACCAGCAGTGTACGAGGAGTCTGATTTCTCCACATCCTTGCCAACACTTACTATCTGACATTTTGATTCTAACCATCCTGGTGTGTTTGAAGTGGTGTCTTCTTGTAGTTTTGGTTTACATTTCCCTGATGTCTTCTGATGTCAATCATCTTTTGGCTGTTTGTATACTTCTTTGGAGAAATGTTTGTTCAAGTCCCTTGCCCATTTTTTGTTTTCTTTTTTTTATTAAGTTCTTTGAGATCTTAATATATTGTAGGTTCAAGTCCCTTATAAGATTTGCAAATATTTTTCTCCCATTCTGTGGGTTATCGTTTTACTTTCTTGATGTCCTTTGGTTCCTGAATTTTGTCCTTAATTTTGATGAAATCTGATTCAGCAATTGTTCCTTTTGTTGCTCAGGCTTTTGGTGTCATACAGAAGAGTTTATGGTTTAAGCTCTTACAGTTAGGCCTTTGGTATGAATTGAGTCCATTTCTGTGCATAGTGTGAGGCGAGAACCCACCTTCATTCTTTGCACGTTGCATGTTGTCCGGTTGTCCCCTCACTCCCCATCGAATGGTTGTGGCAGTCATAGATACATGGGTTCATTTCCGGACTCTCAACTCTATTCCACTGATCTGTATGACTATCCTTATGCCAGTGCCACACTGTCTTCGTTACCATAGCTATAAAGTAAGTTTTGAAATCAGGAAATGTGAGTCCTCCAACTTCGTTCATATTTTTCAAGATCGTTATGGCGATCCTTTGAAATTCCATATGAATTTTAGAATCAGACTGTCAACTTCTACAAAGTGGGCTGTGATTTTTATAGGGACTGCACTGAATCTAGAGTTCAATTTGGGGAGTATTACCATCTGTGTTAGCCAAAGGGGTGCGGATGCAAAGTACCAGATCTGTTGGCTTTTATCAAGGGTATTTATTTGGGGTAGAAGCTTACAGTTATAAGGCCCTAAAGAGTCCAACTCAAGGTTGATTTCTCACTCAAAGTCAGTTGCCACATGTTGAAGCAAGATGGCAGGCGATCTCTGCCTGATCTCTCCTTCCTTCTTCCTTAAGAGGCTCCGTGGGCCCAGATTCCTCCTGTCTCAGCTGTAGGCTGGCAGAGGGCTCAGCTGCTCTGTTCTCTTCAGCTGCAAACTATCAGGCGAATGGTTTATCTCTTCTTCCAGGGCCACAGGATCAAAGTTCTCTCCTCTTCCGTGTCTATGGAACGCTCTCTCTTCCTTCTACTGTGTCTTCTTGAGTGAGCGTCCATCTATAGAGCCCACCAAGGGGGTGCGGACTTAACCTGAGTTACACCCTACTGATGTGGTCGAATCAAAACCCTAATCTTAACATAATTTAATCAAAGGCATCTCAGCTAAATCTAACACAATCAAAGGGGACCACGCCCAGAGGAACAGACCAGTTTACAAATACAATCTCTTTTTGGAATTCATAAATAATCTCAAACTGCCACACCATCTTAACAATGTTAAGTCTTCTAAGCCATGAACACAGGATTTTTTTCCATTCATTGGGGTCTTTTTAATTTCAGTTAACAATGTTTTGTAGTTTCAGAGTATAAGTGTTATACTTCATTTGTTAAATTGATTCCTATATATATTCTTTTCTTTTTTAAAGATTTATTTATTTATTCCCTCCACCTCGTTGTTTTTTGGCGCTCGCTGTCTTACTCATGTCCATTCGCTGTGTGCTCTCTGTGTCTGCTTGTCCTCTCTTCTTGTCTTCTCCTTTAGGAGGCAATGGGAACCGATCCCGGCACCTCCGATGTGGAGGAGAGGTGCTCAGTTGCTTGAGCCACCCCAGCTCCCTGGTTGGCTGGTTCTCTGTCTCTCCTCTTTGCCTTTTTGTTGTGCCAGCTCTCTGCACGGGCCAGCTCGCCTTTACCAGGAGGCCCCGGGAAACAAACCTGGGGCCGACCATAAGGTAGATGGAAGCCCAGTCACTTGAGCTACATCTGCTTCCCATATTATTCTTTTTTATGCTGTTGTGAATAGAGTTCTTAATTTCATTCTCAGATTGTTCACTGCAAGTGTATAAAAATACAACTGAGTTTTTAAACTTTTTATTTTTATATAATTTCTAATTTACAGGGCAGTTGCAAAAATAATATAAAACCCATAAAGAAAACTCCAGCATACCCTCGCCCAGATCTACCAATGACAACATTTTGCCATATTGGCCGTATCATTCTATCATCTATCTGCCTACCTACCTGCCTATCATCTATCATTTCTCTATCTCTATTACCTCTAGATCTATCTGTTTTCTGAACATTTGAGAAGGTTGTATACATCGTGCTCCCTTGAACACATAATATTTCCATAAACATTTCCTAAGAACAAAGATATTCACTTATATAACCACATTAAGTACAGTTACCACCTTCAAGAAATTTAATATTAATATAAAGCTTACAGACTATATTACAGTTTTTTCATATGTCCCAATAATGTCCTTGCGAGCCTTTCTACTCCCAATATTAGCTCCAGCCCAGGACCATATACTGCATTTAATTGTCATTGTTTCTTTATTGCTCTTTTTTCAATTCTGGGAACATAAATAGAGCATACACTTTCCCATCTCAACCACTCCCGAGCATTCCATTCGGTGGGATCGCATTCACACTGTCACCACCATCATTACTGAACTTTCCTGTCACCCAAACAGAAACCCTGTACCCAGGAAGCATTAGCTCCTCCTCCCTGCCCCCACCCCACCCTGGCAACCTAAACTCTACTTTCTGTCTCTGTGAGTTCACACATTCTAGCTGTATCTTATAAATGGAATCCTGCAATAGCTGCCCTTTGTGTCTGCCTTATTTCACTACAGTTGACTTTTGTATATTAATCTTGTATCCTGCAACTTTGCTAAATATGTTAGTTTTAATAGTTTTTTAGTGGGTTCTTTAGGATTTTCTATTACAGGATGATGTCATCTGAAAAATTTAGTTTTACTTCTTCCTTTCTAATCTACATGCCTCTTATTTTCTTTTTCTTGTCTAATTGCCCTGGTTAGAACCTCCAGTACAAAGTTGAATACAAGTGCATAAGGCAGACGTCCATCTTTTCCTGACTTTAGGGAAAAGCATCCAGTCTTTCATCATTAAGTACATGTTAGCTGTGATTTTTTGGAGATGCCCATAATAATACTGAGGAAGTTCCCTTCTTTTCCAAGTTTGTTTGGTGCTTTTTTTTTTTTTTTTTTTTTAATTATGTATGGGTGTTGTATTTTGTGAAATGTGTTTCCTACATGTATTAAGATGATCATGTGGTTTCTGTTTTTTATTCTAGTCATACAGTATATTACAGTCATGGTTTTTTTTCTGTGTTAAACCAACCATGCACTCCTGGGTAAATCTCACATGGTTGTAGTATGTAACTCTTGTTATATGGTGCTGGATTCAGCTTGCTAGTATTTTGTTAAGGAGTTTTGTATCCACACTTATAAGTGATATTGATCTCTAGTTTTCTCTTCTTATGATGTGTTTGTCTGGTTTGGGTATTGGGGTAATACTGGCCCCACTTCATCTAGCTTATCTAATTTGTTGGCATATGGTTGTTTCTTCTTATAATCTTTTATTTCTGTACTGTTGGTAGTAATGTCCCCCCTTTTCATTTCTAATTTTTTTTTTCTTTGCATCTTCTTTCTTTCTTCCTTTGTCCATCTAGCTAAAGGTTTGTCCATTTTATTGACCTTTTCAAAGAACCAACTTTTGGTTTTGTTGATTCTATTGTTTTTCTATTCTGTAATTTTAATCTCCTCATCAGCCTTTATTATTTTCTTTTTCTGATCACTTTGGATTTAGTTTGCTCTTCTTTTTCTAGTTTCTACAGGTGTGAGTTTACATTACTGACTTGAGCTCTTTATTCTTTTTTGATGTAAGCATTTAGAGCTGTAAATTTCCCTGAGTACTGCATTATTTGAGCATCTTCCTGTGGAGACACCAACTCGTTTCCTTCCTGTCCTTATAATTGTGGACTGCTATCTGGTGGCCCCGAAGTGGTGGGCTCATGTGCAGCACCTTAGAACCTCAGCTCCTTGTTGCTTTCCACATCTCTCCTGCTTAAACAGTTTTCCTGGACTGCAGACTGACCGCTGAGTATGGGCAGGGCAGGCTTTGCCGTCTCTGAGCCCTGCGTGCCCCATGATCCATGAGCACTGGGTGGCAGGAAGCTCCACACCCTACGCAGGCAGCACGTGCAACCTGCTGGTGCCTGGAGGGGTGGGGGCTGTGAGCAGGCCCGTTGCACACCGCCTGCCCCTGGCTGACTGGGGCTGCTTTTTGTCTGCAGGGCGAGCGCCGGGGATCCTTGGCCTTCATCCGCTCCCCGAGTACCGACAACATGGTCAACGTGGACTTCAGCACGCCGCGCCCCTCCATGGTGGAGGCCTCTGTCTCCTACCTCCTGTACGTGGCCCCACAGTCCTGCGTGCCACTCACAATGACCCTGGAGGCTGCTGAGGGACAGGGGTCTTCCCTGACCGGGGAGCTCCTGCCCCAGCCTCCCCACACCCTCCTGACCATCCCATCAGCAGGGGCCCTCTCGACAGATGTCAGAAGACATCTCAGGGCAATCAAGGGTCACAAACAGGGCAAGTGTGAGGTCCTGCCTTGGACCCCACAGAGTGTGGCAGAGTGGGGGAGGGGTCTGTAAGGCAGTGCCAGGCTCTCCCTTGCGCACAAATTCACTGCTGTGGGCCAATGAGCAAGTACTTGTTTGCATGTGCATTGCTGCAGGAAGGAAGGTGGGGGTACGGAGGAGGGGGGCAGGGAAAGGGAGAGTTTGGGCAGAAGCTTGCAAGGGAGCCACGGGGCTGCCCCATGTCTGCGCCCGACTGGGCCCGTGTTGGCCCCAGAGTTCAGGTTTTGGCAGCTGAGGACGTTTCCGCTCAGCCGTGTTTGCTCAGAGTCCCCTGTGGGTGGGTGTCCAGGCCTGGGAGCTTGTGAGCATGACCGACTCCCCCTTGCTGGCGCTCAGGGCCCGCGGGCGGCACTGCCCCCAGCGCAGGAGAGGAGCCCGTGTGGGGCAGGTGGTGGGGCGGGGTGGCCCCCTGGCTTCTGGGGACACGGCGTGTCGCCTCAGGAGGGAGAATGTAAGCGCGGTGTGCCTGGACATGCAGTCCCTGGAGCAGCGGAGGCGGAGCATCCGCGACACGGAGGACATGGTCACCCACCACACACTGCAGCAGTACCTGTACAAGCCGCGGCAGGAGGTGGGCGGGGGCGTCGCCCTCATGCAGCCGGCACCCACCCACTTCCTCTCCCCCTCACCCTCTGCACGCAAAGGGGGCCCGTCGTTGGGTTTGCTGCAGACAGCAACTCAGGCCGAGTCCAGGGCTGGGGGCTGGGGGCTGGGCCTGGGCCTGCAGCGGGGTCCCCCGGGGCAGTTCTGAACGGCAGAGCTCAGGGGTGTGCCGTGGCTCTGCCACGCCTGTCACTGCTCCGTTGCTTCTTTTCCGGTCTGCAGTACAAACATCTCTATAGTCGACATGAGTTAACGCCAAACGAAGATGAAAAACAAGACAAGGAGATCTTCCACAGAACTATGCGGAAACGCCTGGAGTCCTTCAAGTCTGCCAAGCTCGGGATAAGCCAGACCAAGAAGGCGGCCAAACTCTACAAGCGGGAGCGCGCCCAGAAGCGGGTAAGAGGGCGGCGGCTCGGGGGCGGAGGTCAGCGCGGGCGCCGCCAGCCCACCGCGGGCCCACGACAGAAGAACCAGGGCGCCTCCCTGGGGGTGGCCTCGCCCAGCTGGGGTCGGGGCCGCCCAGGACGCGCGAGATGGGGACTTGACCCCTGTCGTCACTGCTGAGCAGGATGACACTTTCCAGAGGGGTCAGGGCCTGGAGGGAGACAGCTGGGCGGCCAGACTGTCAGGGGCCCTGAAGCCACACTGACCACTGGGCTGCCCGCGACGACCCCAGGCATGTCTACAAATGGTTTCATTTTGCTTCTCAGAGAAACAGCAGCATCCCCAACGGAAAGCTGCCGACTGAGAGCCCAGTGCACAGCTTTGCCATTAAGGAGAGAGGTAACAGGCCGTGTCGGCAGGAACTGGCAGGGAGCAGGGCATGGTGCCGCGAGCTGTCCTCAGAGCCCCTGCCCCTGGGTCAGCACTCCCCCAGCCTTGGCAGGAGGCTGCTGTCAGGCCCCCTGGCCACCCGGGTGCACGGCCGCCCTTGCGGTGGGCTGGCTCCCGTGGCTCCCGGCCCCTTGCCAACAGGCTCCTCCCCCTCCGAGCAGGGCTCTTCCCTCCACGTGCCTCCCCCGCAGCTGTGGCAGGTAGACGAGGGCCCAGGAGGGCAGGTAAGGGCAGCCACCTTGGCCCAGGCCCGCCCCCAGCACGGCCCCAGCCACTGACCGCGTCAGCTGCGGTGACGATCTGAAAGGACACTCTTTTCGAGCTGGCTGGGACACTTAATCAGAATGTTTCTTGTTGTCCCCACGCCCCCTAGATTTGGAGCTTTCGGAGCCTGAGGAGGCCCACGACTATGGTGCTGCGGACACGAGTGGGGGGATCGAGTTCCTGGCTAGCGTCACCCAAGACACCGCAACAGACTCCACGGCCGGTGAGGGGCACGGGTGTGAGCTGGCGAGCTGTGAGCCAGGGGCACGGGCCTCCACTGCCCCAGAGGCGCGCGTGGCCTTGCGATGGCGGCAGGCAGGCCTCAGGGCGGCCCCTGCACGCCACGTGAGAGAGGGCGGTGCATGTCCACGTGGCTGGTGGGTGGAGGCTGAGGGCCAAACCTGCAGCCCTGGCCGTGCGTTTCCACCGGCTCCAACTCCTGTGCGGCCCCTCGGACTGCGGGTGGCACGCTGGGGTCCACGTCGCCTCAGCCGGGGCCACTGCGTCCTCCTTTCTGAGAGGAGGGCCTCTGACCTGCCCTGTCTGCAGCATGTCCAGTCACACATGGAGGGAAGAGTAGGTGAAGGGCTCTCAGTCTGAAAGACACGTGAGCTGACCTTGGGGGTAGCCTGACCTTGGGGGTAGCCTAACCTTGGGGTATCCTGACCTTGGGGGTAGCCTGATCTTAGGGGTAACCTGACCTTGGGGGTAGCCTGACCTTGGGGGTAGC
>JAKSZT010054013.1:304306-372760 GCA_026826555.1 Tolypeutes matacus
CCTCAGTTTGCTGGTTATTGGTGTACAGGAATGCTACTGATTTTTGATCATTGATCTTATAGCCTGCAACATTACTGAACTCCTTTATAAGTTCTAGAATTCTTGTTGTCGTTTTCTCAGGGCTTTCTATGTATAGGATCATGTCATCTGCAAATAATGAAAGTGCCTGTAGTTTACCTGAGAGGCTGAGGAAACAGCAGCACCCTCCTATCCTAAGGGGGATGGGAGTGGAGATGGAATGGAAGGCCCTCAACAAACCAGTTTATGTGGGAAAAAGTCCCTGCAATAGCCTGGTAAGGCTAAGGAAACATAGGTCCCCACCTATCCTATTGGGGAGTGGGGATGGAGCTGCAGGTATCCAAGTATCCAGTATGTACATGCTGAAAGTGCCTGTAGTTGCCCATAGTCAAAAGAAACACCAGCCCGTTTTTATCTTATGGGAGTGCAGGGGTGGAGGTGGAATCGAAGGCACTCAACAAACCAGTTTGTGTAGGTGGAAAGAGCCTGAAGTTGCCCAGAAAGGCCTAGGAAACAGAATTCCTTTCCTATCCTATTCGGATGTGGGGATCAAGTCGCAGGTGTCGATCTACTCAGTCTGTACTTACTGAAATTGCCTGCAGTTGCCTGGAAAGCCTAGTGCAGGTTCCACCAGCTTCCTCCCTGTCTGAGGTGGGGCTGGGGCCTAGGCTAGGGCTGCAATTAAATCTGGATGGAAAGAAGCCGGTCTCTACCATCACTGTGATTTTCAATCAGCCCCACTTCCCATCATGCTAGGGGCAGAGTTAAAATGGCGAGTACCAGCTGCTTTCCAATATGGACAGGTTCAAACTTTAGCTAGCTAAATTTACTTATCAGTAGCTGAAGTCAGTGGCCAACCATCTTTTCCTCCCCCATTTTAGCGAAATGGAGTTTCCAACTTCAACCACAGAATAGCTCCTGAGGCAGCTTTTGCTGCCAGTGGAGGATGGGCACCAGCCTCTGAGGGGTGGAGTGCTCTACTCATGATTATTCAAAATATAGCAGGATAAAGATCAACATGATAAATCAGTAGCATTTCTATACACTAGTAATAAGCAAACTGAGGAGGAAATCAAGAAAAAAATTCCATTTATAACAGCAACAAAAAGACTCAAATATCTAGAAATTAATTTAACAAGGAATGTAAAGAATCTGTATTCAGAAAACTACAAAACACTGCTAAAAGAAATCACAGAAGACCTAAACAAATCTAAGGACATTTTGTGTTCATGGATTGAAAGACTAAACATCATGAAGATGTGAAATCTATATAAATTAAATAATAATTTCAATACAATACCAGTCAAAATCCCAACAGCCTACTTTACAGAAATAGAAAGCTCAATTACCACATTATTTGGAAATGAAAAGGGTCTCGAAGAGCCAAAAACATCCTAAAAACAAACAGCAAAGTTGGAGTACTCACACTTCCTGACCTTGAAGTATATTATAAAACAATAGTGGTCAAAACAGCATGGTGGGGCGCGCCGCGTGCACAGCCGGCGCTCGTTCCAGCGGCCCCGCGCGCGCCGCCGCCCCGCGGGGCTCAAGTTGGCGTCGCTGCCGCCGTCGTGCCACGCGCCGCCGCACGCGCTGAAGCAGGAGGAGACGCCGCTGTGAGGAGGGGGCGCGGGGGGCTCCCGGAGGGCGCGGCCGGGGAAACTGAGCTCCGAGCAGAAGGAGGTTTGCCCGGGCGGCTCGGAGCCCCGAGGCTTCGGGCCCGGAAGGCCCCTTCCCGAGCCCGTGCGCCCCGCGTGGCCGGGCGGGCCGCCGCCTCCTCGTGCCGGGCGCGCCCTGCGGGGCGCCGAGGCCCGCGGAAGCGCCTTGGCCGCCTGGGTGCGGGGCGCCCGCCTCGCCCGTCGCGCCCGAGGCCGCGGGGCGCAGGGGCTGGGCGGCCCGGGGTGGGGGCGCCGGCACGCCCCCAGCACACAGAACCGGGACCGGCGAATTCTGCTGAAGTGACAGCGACCCCTTTCAAATCGAGAGGACCAGCTCTTCAACACCGCAGGCCCCAGTGGTGCCCGGGGGCGCTGCTCCAGGACAGCCTCGGGCCTGAGGCCTTCCCAGGAGAGCTTGGCTGAGAACCCTGGGCCTGTCCCGGGCTCAGGAGCTGCCCCTGGGATGTTGTCCCCCCCCCCGGGTCTCAGGGACGTGGCCTTGGACAGAGCCACTCGGTTCCGGTGGCGCCTTGGGCCTTGCTGGGGGAGAGCCGGCGAGCAGGCCTGGGCGAGGCTCGCCTGCCATAGCAAGTTTTTTGCACACATCTGACTTGCCCATTCCTCGGATGCAGTCCAGAAAGTTCCGTCCGCAATTCACTTCCAAGCCGCCGGCACTCCGCCTGTACTGTAGGATTTTTAGTTTGAGGAAGACATCATAAAGGACTAAAGGACAGCGGATTTAAGGACTCTCGAACTTTTCTAAAGCAAACTAGACTCTCAAGCTTTTTCCTCAGGACAACGGAAGCATCCATTTTTCCTCGTGGTCAGTTTTCTTGTGACAGCTTACGGAGGCGTCACGGTGAGGGGTTCTTAGCAGTTTGTGCGGATGCTGCACACTGAGTGCTCGATCCTGAAAGCCTCGACAGTTTTCTGCTCATAGCTTGTTAGTGAAAAAGGAAAACGATACTGGAATTTGTTCACCAACAGAGACTCATCTTGATGATTTCTGGCTTGGAGAGTCTCTTTATCACTGATTGAAGTTGGTTTTCCAAGGAATCCACAGCTTCTCATTTGTCGTCATGGGCCAACCCAGAAGACGTGCAGTGACATTTGGGGTTCAGTAGGAGCAGGTGTGCTCCACATTCTGCAGCCATTTTATTCAACTGTTTTGAGCACGACATCCAGCCATTATCTATGCAACAAAACCCGCCCAGTGAGTGACCCCAACAGGCAACTCCAAGGCCAGCCCTGTCCACTGAGCTACAGCAGTCAATGCTGGGAACATTTAGGAAAATGCATCCTTTGTCCACGCCCTGCAAAGAACAGTGCTTTGAGCACCACCTTGGGCCCCATGGGCTGGCGGCACCACCCTGCCAGTCACATTCGCACCATCGCCTCCTGGTGTCCCCAGCCGGGCGTAGCCGGGCACAGCGAGATCCGCCCAGCTGAGCACAGAGCAGCTGGCCCAGCATTTTCAGCTGCCTTAGCAACTCCCCTGACCACGGGACCACGGAGAGATTCCTGGCCGCGTAACCCAAAGTGCATCAGGGGCAGTGTCTGGGATGCTCCCCACTCCACGCCAGAGATAGTGAATTACCAGAGAATTGAAAGTGCAGCTAGCAGGTGGCCAGTCCATTTAACACATACTGGCCTGACTCTGGTGTTCTTTGTGGTAGACAGGCAGATTTTTTTTCTGTTTATACGAATTACACAGGTAAAGCACAACCATAATGGAACAAGTTCCAGGTGAGGAAACCACTTCATAGAAGACATGATTACCCTTCCCACATTTCACATGCTTAAGCAATAATCCAGTGTGTTTTAGTCTATCAACACAGTGTTATAAACCCTAGTACTGTAGATACATTTCATAAATGAGAATATTCGCTGTTTGTCATTAGTTTAAAACAATGTAAAGTCTTAAGAATGTATTTCCTTAGGAAAACTCTTGTAAAATTTTTAATTAGGAAAAACTTCCTATTTATTTAATACTGAACTTTGTCCTACTTTGTGCTAGACTATAAAGTACACAACTTTAAGAAATCACTTATTTCTCACTTCTGTATTCTTTAAAATTTTGTTTTCAACATTCTGTGTACCATTGATCTTCTGTTGTGAAAGGAATTTCATTGAAACTAGAATTGAAGTGTACTTTATGAGTGGTGAAACATTGTGGATGTTAATTCTGTGTAATCCTAATCACAAAATGATGTGCCTTAAAATGCCCCCCACCCCCCAATTTGCTGTTGGGAGTGTCTGGGTAAGGAGAGCCCCCTCACTCTCCTGAAACAATGGCTCGATCAAGTCTATTAAAAAGTCTTCAAGACATTTCTGATGCAAACTTTTTTTTTATAAATGATTTGAGAACTCATGTCAAGGAGGCCTCATGGAACAGTTTCATAAATAGAAATTGTCCTGGCATTAAAGTTAATTTATTGACTCAGATGCGTGCATGTGTTCACATGCTGTGCCTTCTGGCTAGTGTGGGGATTCACTAGACAAGCAGCTGTGGAGTGCCTCCAAGCGCTGCACATGGCCTGGGGCACCGGGCCTCACTGGAGAGAGGGACAGACACCAAACACTGAGACGCGTCCCTGCGAGTGGCGTTCGGATCTGGAGGGGACTTGCAGGGAAGGGTGAGCGGAGGCAGCAGGCAGAGGCAGTGAACAGCATCCACCTCTGGGCCCGGCCAGGGAAGACTGGGCACCTGAGGCACCAGACGCCCCACGGGACAGGTGAGTGGGCCTGAGGTTGAAAAAGGAGGCGAGGGAGGTCGGCTGAGCCTGGTGGCCAAGCTTCTTAATCCCAAGAGCCACGGGGAGCCTGGAAGGGCTTTGCGCAGCCGACACGACAGCTCGCGCCCTAAGACCATTTTCCTGGGAAGCGGCCGTGGCTCAATCGATAGGGCTCCCGTTTACCATAGGGGAGGCCCCGGGTTTGGTTCCCAGGACCTCCTGGTGAAGGCGAGCCGGCCCACGCGGCGCGGTGAGCTGTCGCAGCAAGATGACCCAACACGGAGACAAGCAGACAGAAAAACGCGCAGCAAATGGACAGGAAGCACAAGTGGGCGGGGGGGGGGGGCGGAGAAAAAAATAAAATCTTTAAAAGGAAAAAAAAAAGATTACTTTGCTACAAAGTGAAGAAAGGAGTGGAAGGGTCTAGGGTCGAGGCGGAGGTGGGGCTGGACCCAGGGGTCTGAGGGACTGAGGGCAAGTGGATAAAGGTGGAGGGGCAAGGTACCTTCATGCCCCAAGCAGACCCCGCTGTGGCCGGGACTCAGGCCAGACTGGACAGCCTGGGCAGGTCCGCACAGCCCCCCGAGAGTTGTGCCCAAGGTCTAGGTGCTGTGAGATAAGCTTTTTAGTGAGTTGTTTTTTAATGTTTATTATAAAGATAAGGCACATCAAAGGAGTCCGCGGATATTTCTAAGATGTCTGGTAACTGGCAAGTCATTTTAAAGTTGATGTAAGATTGTCCAGAGGGCTCGTTTCTCCAGCTTCCCCTTGGCCCACCCCCGGTCCTGCTCGCAGCCCTGGCAGAGGCATGTCTTAGGGGGAACAGGCGGCCCACCCACCCTCTCTCGCATGGACTGCAGACCACCATGAGCCCGGACTGCTGCTTCCGGATGGAAAAACTCATCCACTCAGGCACCGTTTTCTTTTTTTAAGGAAACCACTGTGATTTTATTTTAATGTAATATGATGTTTCTATATTCCCTTCCAGGTTTCGTTTTTTTTTTTAATTAAGTGTCTATTCCTGTGTTCAGCTTTTGGTTCTTCTATACCAGGAACGCACCTTCCTGTTCGTGTCCCTTGCTTGCGCCCCGTGTGCTTCTCTCGGGTGGGTCAGCCCACGCTCTGGGGCAGCGGGGATGGGAGGCACCCTAACACACGGACTAGCCCGGCTGTGTTCTGGGCTGTCTTCGTTTCTGCAGCTTAGGCTGTATGTTAACAGACAGGAGGGAGTAAAGTGCACAAAAGATGGGGGCGGTGGCCACGAATGGCACTGGGGTGACCAATGCTACACGCACCTTAGCGGCTTAAACGTGGCTCAGGAGACCCTCTGCCCTGTTTTCTGGGCAGAGAATCAGGGAAATGTCCTGCCTTGAAAGGTTCGCCTTCAGCCGAGTCACAGAGTATTTTCAAAGGCTGGACCTGGAGATCAGTGAGATCCACTCTGCTGGCGTGTTCCTGCCCTCCCTGGCACTGGGCCCCTGAGGGGTGCCCGCGCCAGCGCTGCGTCCACTCTGCAGTGGCACCCCCCAGGCAGGAAGCAGCCATCAGCCTTCTGCAGGTACCTGCAGCCCACGCACCAGGACATGGCCCTCTGCCAGGGCTCCACCCGCGCCCACCTCCAAAATCAAGCGTATCTGGCTTTTAGGGACGCACCGGGCTCAGGCCTCAGCCTTGGGCTTCACGCAGCCAACTGTTAGCAGGGCCCTGCAGTCACCATCATGTCTAATCAGAGCAAGACATGCCATTTGGGTCTGTTGTTAATACCTGAATAGTCACTGAATATTCACCCCAGAAGTAACCTGGAGGAAAAATTCTCTCAGCCAGTATAGCATAATGTATTTTTATTACTATAAGGGATTAATGATTGTTACTCTTCATTTTATTAATTTAATAAATGTTTACTGAGCACTTACTATATGTCAAACATCACTCAAGGCCTATTTTTTTTTTTTTTTTTTTTTACCGGGAGGTCCCGGGATCGAACCCGGGTCCCTCCATATGGGAGACGGACGCCCAACCAGCTGAGCCACATCCGCCCCCCAGCAAGGCCTATTTTAAATAGAGAAATAGATTAATAAACAAGGAAGAATAATACAGATTCGATTATATCACAATTCTAATCCTTGTTGATTTAGTGAAGTATTAACACTAAGAACTGTATATAATTTGTAGTTACTAATTCCATTTAAGCTTTGATTCTTTCAAGAAAAGGCACTACTTAAAAACCTTTTTTACATCTCCATGGGGATGAGATAAAGAATGTCAACTTTCCATACCAACAATTTCTCCAAAGAAAAGCAAATACACGTCGACAGAGAAACTCGAACAGGACCCTTCACAGTAACTGTCAGCGCAAATGCCACCAGCAGTGGGCGAGGGCCAGAGGAGGGAACGCTGGAGGGTGGGCGGAGGGTGGGCTGAGGGTGGCGACTGCCCCTCCCCCCCCAGCTGGTTGGTTTAACAAATCCTGATGAGCCCTGAAGCAAGGAGGAAGAATGGGAGAGCTGAGGGCAAAGCACTCTGGCATCACTCCCCTTTAGCCAGTGTTTCTCTGCTAAACCAAAAGAGCCACTGACATCTGCCCATCTGATGGCAAAACTCTGCCCACCAAAAACGGCTGCATGAGGAAGGCAGTTCAGGAGGGAAATACGGATTTATTTTTGAATTAACTTTAAAGATTAACGAACAAAATTATACTACCATAGAGGGCAGACACTGTAGAGAGATGGCTTAATTTCTGAGAAAGAGAAGGGATTATGCACCATTAAGAATAAACAAGATGTATGTATCTTAAAATATATTAATCAATTTAAATTTTCACATATACTTTTACCAAAATTTATATTCAGTTTTACCTGGCCAGCGCCCGTACGTGCCAGAGGGGATGACAGAGCAGGGTACCCAGGTAACAGCATCCCAGGCAGGGCCAGACAGTTAGGTGGGAGGCACAGAGGGGTGGGTGGTACCAGCAAAAGTTCCTTGGTGTGGAAGGAACTTGGAGGAGTAAGTCAAGGAACAGACAACTCTGCAGGCCCCATGCCAAGCCCTGTGCTTTCGGGAGGCCCAAACCCAACCTTTGGAGACCCGGATGGCAGAAAACTGGTCCCAGCAACAACCCAGCTACATTCAGGCCAAGGGGACATTTGAGGTCAGGCACTGCACCACTAGCATTTTAAGGCTGTCACTAGTAGGAAACTGCAAATACCGGGAAAAAAACCAGACTCGTTTTTGTTTCTTTGCTGGAAGTAAAGACCCTTTAATTAAGCAGCAGTTTCAAACACCTTGACACGACGTAGACACGGGCATCACACAAACAGGGCGTGGCTGCGCCTCTCTCCCCCTCTTCCCCACCCCCCTTAAGCACAGCGTGGAACATTCGACCAGGGGAGGCTCGTTACAGCAGAATTCTGCTTCCCAAAGAGCGCTTACAAGACCAGGAGACCCAGAGTGCCACGGCCATCAGAACACTTCTCTTCAAGAAGCCACGGCACCTTTCACCATAGAACCTTTAGCACCTGAAGACAGGTGCGTAACTGAGATGATCACCTGTAAACCCGTGAGGGCCACTTTGCTTTAAGGTACTTGTGGGGCAGGGACAGGAAGCCACAGAGACGGTTACTTAAGCAGCTTCGTCACGTTCAGACTCGGGACGATGATCTCTTTGAAGATGGGCACGTAGTTTGGGGTGGTCGGTGCAGGGCCTGGCTCCAGCGTCTCGACGATGGTCTGCTTCATGTCGCGGCTGGCGTCGCCCCGCACAGCCAGCAGCGCCCCGATGTGGTCCTCTCTGGGGGGAGAGGGCAGAGAGGTTGCACAGCGACTGCGCCGGAGCCCGTGACCCCACAGCCCTCCCGGGGCCGCACGGGGCCAGGCGCCGTGGGACGCCCTGACGAGCCCACCCCACCTCCAGTGGGTACCGCCACCCCCAGGACAAGGGGTGTTTAGCAACTGCTGGGCAAAAAGATACACTTTTTTTTTACTGCAGGGGAAAAAACCCGGACTTTTCATTTTAATTGGGTCTCTTCTTCCTGTTTTATTAGAGAAGTTGTGGGTTACAATCATGCATCCATTTGGGTCTCTTCGTAATCCACAACTGCAATAAGTTTTTAATGTCTTTGTACATCTTTGTTCAACTGAACACCGAACAATGGCAGGAAGAAACACGGGTTTTTCTCTTTTGAAACAAGCAGAGTCAACAGTAGGGAAGAGAAGACAGCCTCGGACAGCAACCGCCCGGCTCGCGCGCTCCCAGGCTGAGCACGACCCCCGTGCGTCGCCGTGCTGCTCACCAGCCCCTCCCAGAGGCGGCCTGTGCATCTGGGTTTGGCGCCAGCCCCTTCAACGTCAGGCAGGAGCCCCCAGTCGCGGCCCGAACGTCCTCATCCTCGGACTCCCTGCATTGCCGTCCCTAAGATGTCCTGGGCCACGGCTGACAAGAGCCCCTCTCCACCGCAAACCCACCACCCGCACCACCACAAGACCAATGCCCACAACTGCTCTGCCCACGCCACATCTCCACCGACACACCCGGGCCTGGACGCGTGCCACAGCTCCTAACTCTCCAGCCAAACCACGGCCCATGGCTCCTGCCAGCATGCGCCTCTTCCCAGACTGTCGGTGCCATGGCAGCGCAGCCACTTGGCAGGCCGGTGGCCGGTGGCGGTCTTGTTGCCACCAGGCACCTGCAGCTCAAGCACAGCCTTCACATGCAGGCGCCTCCTATCTCTCAAAAGCTGCCTCTGCCGTCCCCCCACGGGCCCCCAGCCAAGCGCTCGTCCACACAGCTGGCCGCCAGCTAAGGCGGCGCGCTCCTGCTCCCCACCAGGTCTCCTCTCCTCCGGCCACATCTTTGGCCCCCTTGGCCTTGGGTCAGTGGACACATCACGGCCACATTCCAGTCTGTCCTTGGCCCACGGGAGGCACCCAGAACCTGCTGCGCAGATGCCCGTCTCCCGATGGCTTGGCCAGCAGCTGAGCGGGAGCCCAAGGCCCAGGGTGGCCTCTGGGCCTCATCCCCAGGGCTGAGAGCAGCACCCAGCTCTTCCCTGGTCGGACCTGCCCCTTCCCAGCAGCGCCTCGTCTTGTGGCTCAGCTTCACAAAGTCCATCTGAAACAGGAAGAGGCCGTTACCTGATATCTGGGTATTTACTGACGAGAGTCGAAATTTCCAGGTAGAGCAGAGAAGGATCTGTGAGTTTGATAACTTCTGCAATGGCTACGATGGTATCACAGTGTCCATCCGTATCTTCACCAAATCCCTGGAAGACATCAAGGAATAGGTGAACAGAAACTCACGACTGGGTTTTTATACTTGCAAAGCCCTTCGTTTCTGGCGCAGCCTCAGCTGGGAAAGCCATGCTGCGCCTCAAGACGACTTGAGACGCGGTGGCACATTTGTGCCCACACCCAACCCGTGCTGGGGCCTGCGGAGTCTGCCTAAGGAGCGCTTGTCACCGTCCTCAAAGCTGGGTCACCATCTGTGAATGGGTCGTGCAAGCAACTTCGCAGGCTGTAATCAGCATTTTAAAAAACGCAGTGGGCTAGACCAGAGAACACCAGAGTGTTCTCAAGAGGTAAGGGCAAGTACGGTCTCACGTGCTGCTGCTAGACAGCTTGAGAGCTACCAAAGTGAGTTTCCCCACCACCATGTCAAACAGGGCCCTGGTTCCACATCTTCCTGTTTACCGAAGGAGGAAGGATTTCTTGGATACTTGGTTCCCAATATGACTGGTCCCTACTGACTGGCCTAATGAGTCCAGGGTTGAAGACTAAAGAGTAAACCATGGGATAACATTCTTATTTACCCCTATTAATCTGTAAATTAACGCCCCCAAGACACCGGCACTCACGGAAGCAAGCTTCCTGAACAGAAAGCGGAACTGCTCCGCTTCCTTGAGCATCCTCTCAGCACCCTCCTTCCGCTCCTCCGCATTTCTGAACGAGATCCGCTTCTGCAGGACGGCACGGACGTACTCCACCACCACCCGCCGGTGGGCCTCTGCTGTCATTCTCTGGGCAGAACAGGACAGTTTACTGTGGGGCCGTCCTTCCCACAGACAGAGCAGTAGTTTACTGCGGGGGCCGCCACGTCTCAGACACTAATATGTCTTAGTGTGCCCTGAGTTAGCATGTAAATAGGAAAGTGCATGTTTGTGTTTGAGGAGGCATTTTTCTCAATAAGAGAAAGTTAAAATAAATAAAAATTAAAAAAAAAAAGATAAATGAAAATACTTTCTTCCCTATTTCTGATCAATATGATTGGCAGAATTCTGAAATAAGTATATTAAAAGAATGTAAGGTCCTACAGGTAAATCTATTTAGAGATGGCCACGACATGTAGGGAGGAAATTATCCCATTTTATTGGAAGACTTCCGGAAGCAGAGTAACATTCTGGGCTCACAGGGAAGGCTGGGGCGGGGTCTCTCTCCCACACTCAACACTCAGCCCACAGAGGTCTTGCCCAGGGCTCGTCTGTGAGCGGTGCCCCTGGCCCTCACCCCCCGAGCTGCCAGCTCTGGCTGAGGAGCCTGCTGTGCTCTGTGAGCAGGTGGCACCTCCCGCCACCAGCAGGGTCCCGGTTCGCATACCACAGGCTCCCAACTCCCCAACCCTGCGGGCTGACGGGCCTTAAACCTCTCTTCAGTGTAGTTTCAGTGGAGTTTGGGAAAGAGTAAAATTAGGCAAATATTTTCAATCATTGTCTTACCTGAGAAGCCCCATCACCACTGCCTTTTCTTTAAACCAATGTAAACACTGATGTCTCAACTCCCCTGGGTTAAGAAAAAGACTAGGGAAATTTGACTGAAAGGCCAATTTAACACTGAACTCTAAATAAAATGTGGGGTGGGCTCCTGCATGGAGACTGAACTTATGGCATATATAACTGTGCTCCATGCTTACCTTTTTATAAGGCTTTTTAATTTTGGCAAAATCATTGAAATAGTCTTCCACAGTGACACAGATAATGTCGACAGCATTGGATCCTAAAAGCCATTTCTTTGTCATCAGCTCATTGAGATGTTGCTGGAAAGCAAAAACAAATCATAGAGAACATTGCTATAATGTTGTTCCACAACAGCTGTGTGTGGAGGGTGCTTTAGGTGCTATTTGCCATCACATCTTTATTTCTGGATTATGGCCGCAATGTATACTCATGTAAAGATCCTAATATTACATAAATTAATCTGTAAATTTACTTTAAAAAATGAGATTTATACTATATGTAGAATTCTGTAATTTGCTTCACCAAACATGTTAGTTAAGTAAATATATGTGTGTATATATTTTACTTTTAATGTCTACATATATAGATATACCTTTATTTACCAAATTATCTACTGGTGGTCATTTAAAATATTTTCATTTTGCAATTCTAAATTATGCTGTAGTGAATTTAAGATACTTCTGTAGGCAAAATTCCTTAGGAATTGCTCAAAGGTATGCACATTTAAAACTTCCAGAGCCACTTCTAAATTGCCCTCCCAAAACTGAAAGGACTACAAGAAAATACTGCTTTTCGCATGCCCTCAACATGCTGATGTTATCAATGTCTCTAATCTTTGACATCCTGCTAAGCCACAAATAAAATTCAACTTTAATTTGCATTTGTTTCATGTTTAGGACCTATGTATTCCTTTTACAGTGAAATGCCCATTTATGTCCTTTGTCTATTTCCCTACTATATTGTCTTTTTAAAAAATTTTGAGCTTATTTCAAACACATACTGTTTTCTCCTAAGCTGTCTCAGAGGGAGCTGCGGGCGCCTCCGACCACGGGCATTCCCGCTCTTACGCGACCCCAGTGGAAAGGTGGGGATTGCGAAACTCAAGACAGAGAAGACCTTCGCCCTGACCCATGCCAACGTTCAGGCCCCACCATCGCCGTCAGCGGCGCTCCCTTCCAACAGGACTAGCCCAGGGCCCCACTGTGCCGCCTCTGGGGTGACCTCCTAGAAGCTTCCGCAGCTGGCCTTCACTGAGAGGGAGCCCAGTGACTCTGCAGAGCCCTCAGCTGGGGTGGGCTGACGATTCAAGAGGAGACTCAGCTTCTGCAGGAATTCTGTCTGGGCAGAAATCCACAGCAGTGGTGCTGTGTCCTTCCTGGCCCCTCGGTTTAGGAGACAAAGGACGTAGCTCTGTCCCATTACCACTGAGCTGCCTTCCCAGTGTTGAACTATAAGAGCTCTTTAGGAAGATGAATCCTATCAAATGCTGCAAATATTTCCCAATTTGGATAATGTCCTTCAACATTAAGCTTATTTTTTGCTAAACAAAAATTATAAAGTTTTATATACGTCAATCTTTGCTTTTGGAGTTTCTGGCTTTGGTAACATGATATAAAATATAAAATAAATAAAATAAAATAGCTTTTCCTATACTGAGATCATGAAACATTATTCTATTTTCTTCTGGTATTTTGTTGTTTAGCTTTACACATTTAAAGTGTTAAACATCTAAATTTTATTTCTGTGCATCTCATGGCCAGGCCTGGAAATGAATTGTCTCCCAAATGGCGGGTGTCAGGCACCATTTGTAACGACCGAATGGCTGATGTGGACGCCATCTTCGGGCCACAGGCCTCCCACAGGTGTGCACCTGTTCTGCCTTCTATCAGTTCCTGGCTCACCTGATTCCTATGCCAGGGCCACACTACCTTCTTTTGGTTAGATTTGCATTACACTTTGATATAGAGTAGAGCAAATACACTGTGCCCTCCCTAAGTACAAAAGGCTTTATGTCCTTTTTTTCTTCACATGACTTTTACAAACCCTTTTGGCTTTCCCTAAAAAATCTTTCGAGAATTTGAACAGATTATGACTGGATTTAATGTCTGGAAGGTTCAGGCAGAGCTGACACCTTTATAGACTGCTTCTCCCAGGCCTCTGCATTCACGTGCTTCCCCGAGATCCTCGCCTGAGTTCACCTGGGTCTGTCATCTCTTTAGAGCTCATTCCTGGGTAATTTGGCATTTTTGCTATGACATGAATGGGTTTTTTTTTTTTTTTTTTTTTTCATTACATTTTCAAACTAGTTACACTGGCAGAAACAAAAGCAATTTAAAAAAACATTTATCCCTTTCTAAAGGCTACAACAATTTTTCACGTGAGTCTCATACACGTCACACAAACAACCAAATGTTCTATAAATAATTTTTCTCTTCCTTTCCTGTATTTCATCCCTTTTGCTAGATTTAAAATACTGGTCAGTCTGTGCAGTCCGCGTGGCAATGGTGACGCCAGCCTCTCACTCCCATCTTTACGTGGACATGCCCCTGAGATGGCTGTTGATTCCCAATAGAGTCATCATCACTTAAGGAAGCATTCTTCTAGTCATAGTTTGTCGAGGATTTTTACCAGGAATGGCTGTTGCATTTTACTAAATGCGTATTCAGTATATACTGAGATAATGATAACTTTAATTTTTAAATATACTGTGATTGCTGTTAGTAACTTTGGATGATGCTGACCCTTCCTTGTATTTCTGAAATAAAACTACTTGTTTGTGGCATATCGTGCCTTTGACGCAATGCCAAATTCATTACGTTAATGATTTTTGTTTGTTTGTATTTGTCTTACATCTCTATTAAAAGATGAGACTAGTCTATATGGCTTTCCAGGGTGTGCATATGCATGAGACTGCGCTGCATGCATTTGTGTGCGCACATGTATGTGATTTGTATGTGAGTAATTGTGCATCTCCATGTATGTGTGTACGTGAACAAGTGTATGGATGTGTGTACTGTGTATGACTGTGTGTCTGCGTGCATGTTCATGCGTGAGCATGAGGTCCCGATTTGATTTTGGTATCAAGAATTTGCCAAGGGAAGCGGCTGTGGCTCAATCAGTGGGGTTCCCGTTTACCATATGGGAGGCCCCGGGTTCGGTTCCCGAGGCCTCCTGATGAGGGCAGGCCCGCCCGCACAGCGTGGTTGGCTGGCCCGGCGAGCACAAGCAGCGGGGGGGGATAAATGAATAAATAAATAAAATCTTTAAAAAAAAAAAAAGAATTTGCCAACGCAGCAGATAATTGTATGACACTCAATATCGTCATGTCTTTAAATTAAATTTTAGGATTATTCAAAATTAATTCAAGCTCACAGACCCCCTGAAATCTTTCCATAGACACCTTGGGGGTCTGTGACCTTTGGTTAAGAACCTCTATTTTAAAGTATGTTTGGATTCATTTGCTAATAGTCATTTTTTGCACAATGTTTATTATATTATTTTTAAAAGTTAACTCTGGAATGCAATATATGACCTATCTGGTTGTTTAATTTGTATTCAGCTAGTGATATGACAGGTTCCAGGAGTCAACAAATCAAAGAAATCAAGGAAAAGATCACCATTTATAGTCTGAAAATAGGCTCTATGTAGGCTGGCACCCTCCTTCAGATTGTATTCTTCCTCATAAGATAATCCTGAAAGAAAAGCATGAGTTCTTCTCTCATCTTTTCTGATCATGTGTCTTTGTCATGAGCCCATTTTACAGGGATTCAAAAGGCACCTCCTTCTACTTCTGCAATAAGCTTCTCCCCAGATGTTCCATCATATATCTTAAGGCAGTAAATTTTTGCAGTAGGCTGTCTCAATTTCATTGTTTCTTACATAGATTTAGCTCTCTGCAATCTGCTTCCTCATTCAGGCCAAGCTATGTGACTATAAGCCAGACACTAGTGTTCTGCTTCAGTCCTTCAGGCCGATAACATACATACTGTCAGACACGCATGCCACCCAGTATGAACGTAGGATTTCCTCTGTTCCCTTTTGAGGGAGACCAGTGATCCACATTGAGCACTGGCTGGCTCCACACATACTTGGGGGAGGGAATGGAAGAGGAGTCATCAATGGCACCACAGGCTTTACTACTTTTTTTAAGTTGAGTTTTCTTGACTTAATGCTTCCAGTTACTATGGAAATTTGACTGTTTTCTGTAGAGATGAGAAGTATATGTAAGTTTTTGCTACTTGTTCCAAGAATTTAGGGAGTTCAAAAACCTGGAAAATTATATGCTGCCTTATTTTATTGGAATCTTTCTCCACTTGCTCTTACTTTAAATATTTTGCTGTGCTTATATTCTTTTATCTAGTTCATGTTGAAATTAAGAAATATTAATAGAATAAGGAAAGAAAATGAAAAAGAAAAAAAAAAAGAATTTGCCAATGAATACATAATTTGCTGATGAATATAATCAGTTCTTTCTACATACGTATTTCTATTTTGTCATCTACTAAGTTGTCAGATGTCTTTAATAATTACTAGCACTCTATTCAATTGTGCACAAGAAGGACTCCCAAAATCCAGGTCTGCATCATACAAAGCAACCATGGGACAGAGAAGCAGAGGTCCTTTAACTTGGATTTAATACAAATGCAACAGTGAGCTGCAAGCACACAGCTCAACTAGTGTACATAGTTCACATGATGAAAGGTTTGCAGAGTGTCTCAAAGGGCAGTATGGAAATCCTTTCAGTTTTTAGCCCAAAAAATGAAAGAACAAAAGAGCCAATTCCAACCTCCAGATCCAGGAAGACTTCCTCCAGCAGGCTACTGCAGCCCTCCTTTGCAATGGTGTCTAAAATCATGTCCATGTTTGGTTGGTTCATGGATATCCCTTCTTCCATTTCATGTTTTAAATACTTCTTTTTTAAACTGACTATGGATTCTCTGTAACAAAACATTTAAGGTTCAGTGGAACAGGTGAGTGTTCCTGCACTCTTTCCTTTGGTTCCTTAATCACAATTCCCATTTGCCATCACTCACTTGAAAGTCTGGCAGTTGTTGATGATTGCTATCATATACTGAACGTAACAGTGGGGGTGCTGCCGATTCTTTAGATGTTCTTCTTTATACAACTGAGCTTCATCTTTGTATCTAAGAAAATACAACCACCTCATTAAAAACATTACTGAAGGCAAACACTAGAGATGTTTAAAACTCGATGCTGAATTACGCCTAATAGAGTTTCATGTCTCTAACATTTGGCCATACTTCTCAAAACATCTGAAATATTTCCAAATGCAGGTGAACATGGAAATACATTATTTCTCAGACACTTAACTCATTTGAGAAACATCTACATGATAAGACTGTCCTGATAAGCAAACTAATTTGTAACACAAGGTTCTCTCTTAAGAAGGCAAACCAATCACAAGGAAGTTCAGAAAACATAAAAGGATAACTTGTCTAAAGGAGAAACCCTAACTCCAATAGTGCTAGAATGATAGATTTCATTGCTGAGGACTTCACAGCATATCTGATATGGGGTATCGTGGTGAACATGTGATCAAATTCAAAAGGAAGATAATAAGGAAAGCTCTAGTTAGTGTTTCTGATTAATACTGTGTGGTACAGGGAATCCTCAAGCTTTTTTTTTTTTTTTTTTTTAAATAATAGGCATGTGAGGATCAGCAAATTTTTGCTTTCAATTTTTAAAAATGTATGCTCTCTAAATTACCACACTGGGAAAAATACATACCTACTTAAGAAAGAATTCATCTGCTGAAGACACAAAACCAGCACCTTTGTTTTCAAATCTTCACTTATCTGAGCAGCAACCTGAAGATTCTGTTCGAACATCTAAAAAGTGGAGAACTCATGAATTCTGAGATAAACACACAGAAGTATACTTAGAGCATAGGCTTCCCATACATAAAAGCCCATCTGCCAGTTAGCCATTAGGATAATCCAAATTCAGAGAATACAGAACGACTTGAAAAATAAAAAACCCACAAGTGAATCACTAACTAACTATCTACAAAGTGGTTTCTACCAAAGGGAAATACACACTTTCACCAGGCAGTACTTGGAGGACCTGGCGGGGAAGGAGGCCCAGAAGACGGGGCCCTGGAAGGGCACGTGGCCATGCCAGCAGCTGCAAGAAGGCAGGTGTGCCGCCTCTCAGCCTGCTTCCGAAGTAATTCAAGCTCACTCACTTTCAGGGATTTAGTACTCTGGATTCCTTAAGACCCTTCTTTTGAATTAGGAGGCAGATATGTGTTAGCGTTGGCACGAGGGGCCGGGCCCCTAGATGAGCTAGGCTTCGAAAGGGAAGGGCACGGGAAGCAAGCCAGTCCCTATCATCTAAGGCACGTGTCATCTGATCAGAGAATTCTGTTAAACCGTGGTATCATCAGGAAAGAGACAACAGCCATCAGCCCTCACTTCTGCCTGGCTAATGTCCACACTTACTCAGTAGACAGGGCCTCACGTGCGTTTTCCACCACACTCAGCAGCAACTATTATCAACAATGGTGCTGAATGGAAGACAATTTAATGGACCCAGAAAGAAAAAGTCAGGGAATTGGAGGGCACAAGGAAGTGGCAGTGCACTAAAAAAGTAAATTGGCTGTAAGAGAATGAATGTTGGTCTAGCACCCAGTACTACAACCCAAGTGCAGGAGACTAATTTCAAAATGCTAAATTCATCAGCTTGGACTCAATTTTGTGGCATTTATGAAGACAAATCTTGGTCATTTATTACAGATAAAATAACATATAAATTAAGCTCTAGTTCAAATCCAAGAAGACTGAAAGACCAATTCTTAGTGAAAGGGGGCAAAATGAGCCCACGAGCACGAGCCTCATTCTCACCACCTCTGGGGAGAGACGAGGGCTGATAAGGCACAAGGTTCTTCACATCTTCACTGTGCTCTACGAATGAGGACCACGGGGTCTCTATGTCGTCTGCAAAGCCGACAGAGCCCATTAACCTCTGGAGCTAGAAAAGGCAAACCCCCCTGCAGAGCCGTGCCTGGAAAACGATGGCAGGGAGTGTTGTCTGGTAGTACCCGTCCTGGTCAGCCTCAGGCTCCGTCTCCTTCATCCAGTCTTTCTTGTCTGTCTCTAGTGCCTTCCGCAGCCAGGCAATGATGTTTGACTGAGGGAGAAAAGAAAAAGAGAAAGAACAGGAACTTTTGAAGGAAGCCAGATGACTGAGCCAAAGCAGTTTCTCTCCACGGAATGCAGCTGCAGATTAGGCACAGCTCTACAGGACAGCTGTGAGAGCCAGAATCATAGCGGGGAGGCACGCTGCTCATCGCGTGCACTCAGTCGGCAGAGTGAGTGTACCACTCTGCAGACTTTAGAGCAGGGTAGCTTCATCAAACTCTGACTCTGCATATAAAGAGGGAGACCCATCTAGAACACCTTTTGGATGAATATCACAGTGGAGAACAAGTCCAGGGCAGGAGGGAGCTAGATCGGTCAGAAGGTCTCGTGAGAACAAGGCAAAAAGCATCTGGTGAGGAGCAGAAACGAGAACCCTTATCATCCCACAGCCCCAACAAGAGCTTCTCTTCCTGGTCCCTAGGCATGTCCTCAGCATTTCAGCTGCAATGTGTTGCTGCTTAGACACACCTCTCCTACCAAAGGTGACCCTGAGCTCCTCTGTCTTATTCTGCACCAGGAAGCTGAGGATGCAGTCAGGAGTCATGCCTAGTGCCCTTTCCTGTCCTCTTGGGCTCAGAATTAAGAGCCTGGCATGCACCTATAGAGCAGGAACTGGAGGACTCTGCCACCAGGATGTCTCAGGGTGTCAGCCAGCCCGAGGGGGTCAGAACTGGCTTCCCCCTGCGGCCAGAGAAGGTTTCCACATCTATGGAATTAAATACTCTGACAGCAAATGGACCACTCTCATCTAATTGGAAAAGAGCCGGAGCAACTGAACAACACATCCTCAAGGAAGTTAATGTGAAGACAGACTCCTCACCCCCTTCTCTTGCCCAGTGCCATCAGCTGAAACCCAGTGCACTCAGTGAACCGACGTGGACAGCTGCACGCTCTACTCACAGTGAGTGTTGACATGTATGTGTCGAGCAGCCCAGAAACCACGTTTGGAGAAAGTAGAGGCTCCAGGGTATTTATGTCCACTTCTGGGGCCAGCTCCACGTTTCCCATCATCTCTGCACTATATTGAAAACCAGAAACGAGATTGACTAATTATAAGGGACTACGGCAAGGAAATTCTTAAAGGAGTGCTCCTTTTTCACTTGACACACAGATGCCAATGATCCTAAAGACCCAGTGACTGCCCCGGACGGGAACAAGGAGGGGAAGCATGGGGCCCACAGGAAGCACTGGACTTTACACTCGCCTGCTGGGTAACAAGGGAGACACTTCCATCCCCTGGGCCTCTATCCCCCTCATGCCCACCTCACAGCTGCTGGAAGGCACAAAGGCGAGAGACGCCGAGGCCTTAAGGCGGGGCCTGGTAAACTGGAGGTGCCCAATAACGTTATTATGTAAGAGGATAGTGAATAAGTACTGTAATTCAAAAACATAAACTATTGTAATTAACATTATTGACCTCTGCAGGAGCACAAAGACTAGAGCATTCAGGACATTCTAAATGAAATTGGAGTTATCAAGAAAAAGAGAGCCCTTACTCAGTCTCCTGTGTTTAAAAAGGCAGAGAAATGTATAGTAACTTTCAGGAAAAGGCTTTCATTAAAAAAAAAAAAAAAAAAAATAAATAAAAAAAGCAACAGTATTTGTATTTGAGGCTTAAAAAGTCTAAGGTAGGAGACATGTCATCAAGGTGGCAGAGTGAGATGCTCCAAGGCTCTGTGCTCCCACAGAAGTTTTAAGTAACAGCCCAAAACAAGCAGAATCAACTATCTCAGAGCTCTGGAAAACAGTTAAAGGGTTGCAGTAACTGGCTGAGTATCAAATCAAGAAAAAGGCAACTTAAAAATGGTAGGAAAAGCTCATGGTGCCTTAGCTGGCCCTCCCCCCACCGCCTCCCCAGCTCAGGAGGGAGCAGGCCAGCACTCCCAGTGCAGGTCCCTGGTCCCAGTTCTGGAGGGAGCAGGATATCCCTTATACACATACTGGGGTGCACGTGTACCTGTACCAAGCTGGGGGCAGCCTGAAGGACTGAATCAGGATACTCACTTCAGGCTCATCAGCCCAGAACTTGCCCAGCACATCAAAGCAGCTTGCAGGGCAGCTAAAAATGCTATAAGAAAACAATCAAATTGCAAGTGCCTGGAGCAAAGGATTACTGGCTTTGGATATACAATAGAGGAACAAGGACCAGGAGAAAAGAGCATTACTTGGGGGAAATGGGACAATCCTAACCCCAACCCTAACCCTGTAAATGGGAGGAACTCCTAGGGCCATGTACACATGCCCAGAATAAGACACATATGCTTTTCCTTGGGCTATTCTGTTAGCCCCTAGTTAGAATGGCTAAGCTATGAAGGAAAACATTCACACAGGCCAATCTACAAAGACTGAGAAAGGTGTTTTCTTTCTTTTTTTTAAACTACTGGCTTTCAAGGAAATCTGTCATAACCAGCTGGATACAAGCTTAATGAGCAGGTATTTCGTGTCTAAATTCCAATATAACACATTGAAATGTTAAAGTGTACAGTGTGCAATAAGATTTCAAGGCATGCAAAAAACAGGAATGATGGCCCATGCAAAAAAGCAAGATAAAGCATTAGAAACCATCAGTGGAAAGCTCGGAGTTTGGAAATATAAAAGACTTAAAAATTGCCTTATGTCTGCTCAAAGAATAAAGGAAAACATGGACAAAGAACTAAGAGATTTTTTTTAAAAGATGAATAAAGAGAGTTTCAATAAAGAGAAAGAAATCATAAAAAAGGAACCAAAATTTAAAAAAACGCCCTAGAGATAGTGAACAGCAGATTTACAGATAAGACATTATTAAATTAAATTAATTATTAAATTATTAAATTAAAATTATTCAGTCTGAGGAGCAGAAAGAAAAAAGAATGAAGAAAAATTAAACAGAACCCGAGACACCTGGGGGACACCATTAAGCATACCAATATATGCATTATAGAAGTAACAAAAGGAGGAGAGAGAGGGTGGCAAAAATAATATTCAAAGAAATAGCCACTGAAAATTTCCCAAATTTAATGAAAGACATGAATACACACATCTAAAAAGCTAAATGAACTCCAGGATAAGCTCAAAAGGACCCATATTGAGACCCATTATATTCAAACCGTCAAATGCCAAAGCAAAGGGAATCCAGAAAGCCAGAAGAGAAAAGCAATGTGTCAAGCACAAGGGAGTCCAATAAGATTAAGAGCTAGTATCTTATCAGAAATCACAGAGGCAAGAAGACAGTGGGAAAGGAAAAATTAATTTGCCAACCAAGAATTCTATATCTGGCAAAACTGTCTTTAAAAAAATGAGGACAAGATTAAGACATTCACAGATAAACAAAGCTGAGGGAATCACCACCACTAACCCCACAAGAAAGGCTAAAGGTAGTCTTCAGGCTGAAAGGAAAGGACACTAGACTACAGATTGAAACTACACGAAAAAATAAAAATATCTGGTAAAGGTAACGACATAGGTAAATATTGATAAAAGGGTTAATTCATAGAGAATATATAACTGTAAACATATATACACATAATAAGAGAGCTCCAAAATATATGAAGCAAACACTGACATATTTGAAGGGAGAAACAGACGGTCCTACATTCATAGTAGGAGACTTCAATATATCACCTTGAATAATGGTTAGAACATCTAGAAAGAAGTTCAGAAAAGCAGAGGACTTGAGCAATATTATAAACCAACTAGACATAACAGACATATATATTAACACTTCACCTAACAACAGCAGAAAACACATTATTCTCAAGCGCTCATGGATCATTCTCTAGGATAGACCATACATATTAGGTCAAAAGAAAAAACAAACAAATGTCTCTCATTGCTTCTCAGACTTTTGGCTAAGATCAAGTGTAGCATCTGTTGTTATCAGATTAATATCTGATACATACTCTATCCAAGGACAATATATTAAATGGATTTTTGGAACAGGGAGCTGGAATAGGGGTTTACACCATTCACTCCACATATCAACCGGGTATTGCAGAGCCTCCAGGAATAGTGCACCAAAAAACAAACAAAAACAAAACAAAACAAAAAATACCCACACAAATCTCAATAAATTTTAAAAGACTGAAATCAGACAAAGTATTTTCTCCAACCACAATGGAATGAAGTTAGAAACCAGTAACAGAGGGAGACCTGAAAAATTCACAAATATGTGGAAAGTAAACAACATACTATTAAACAAACAATGGGAAGACATCATGAGAAAATTAGAAAATATCCTGAGACAAATGAAAATGAAAATACAACATACCACTTATGGTATGAAGCAAACACAGGGCTCAGAGGGAAATTTAAGAGCTCTAAATGCTAACATTGATAAAGAAAGAAAAGCTCAAATCAGAGCCCTAACCTCACACCTGGCGGAACTAGAAAAATAAGAGCAAACTAACCCAAAACTAAGCAGAAAGAAGGATACAGTAAAAATTAGAGCAGAGAAAAAAGAAAAAAACAAAACAAAACAAAACAATAGAATCAACGGAAACGAAAAGAGCAATAAAATCAACAAACTTTTAGCTAGACTGGCAAAAAATAAAACAGAAAAGATGCAAATAAATAAAGTCAGTTATGAAAGGGGGGACATTACTACCAATCCCACAGAAACAAAAAGGATTATAAGAAAACACTATAAACAATTATATGCCAAGTGTTAATTAGATAACCTAAATGAACAGGACAAATTACTAGAAGCACACAAACTACCTACACCAAGTCAAGAAGAAACAGAAGATCTCAACAGACCAATAACAAGTAGATTAAATCAGTGATCAAAAATCTCCCAATAAAGAAAAGTGCAGTATCAAATGTCTTCAATGGTGGATTTTACCAAACATTCAAAGAAGTAACACAAATACTTCTAAAACTCTTCCAAAACACTGAAGAGGAGGGAACAGTTTCCAACTCATTCTATGAGGCCAGCACCATCCTAACACCAAAGCCAGATAAAGATATTACAAGAAGAAAACATTACAGACTGATATCCCTTATGAATATAGATGCAAAAATCCTCAACAAAATACTAGCAAACCAAATATGAAAGTACACTAAATTATATTTTATGATCAAGTGGGATTTATCCCAGAAATGCGAGAGTAGTTGAACATAAGAAAATCAATGTCATACACCACATTAATAGAATGAAGGAAAAAATTATGTCATTTCAAATGATGTGAAATGGCATCTCACAAAATTCAGCACCTCTTCCTTATAAAAACACTCAGAAAACTAGGATTAAAAGAAAACATCCTTAACATGATAAAGGGCATACATGTAAAACCCACAGCTAACATCATACTCAATGGTGAAACACTAAAAGCTTTCCCCCTAAGATCAGGAACAAGACAAGGGATGTCTGCTTTTACCACTGCTATTCAACATTGTCCTGGAAGTTCTAGCCAGAGGAATACAATAAGAAAAAGAAATAAAAGGCATTCAAATAGGAAAGGAAGAAGTAAAACCCTCCCTAATTGCAGATGAAATGATCCTATAACAAAGAATCCTGAAAAACACAAAACAAAGCTACTAAAGCTAATAAACGAATTTTGCAAAGTGGCAGAGTACAAAAAGACACACAAAAATCAGTGGAGTTCCTGTATACTAGTAATGAATAATCTGAAGAGAAAATCAAGGGAAAAAATCCATTTACAATAGCAACTAAAAAAAATCAAGTATCTAGGAAAAAATTTAACCAAGGATGTAAAGGACATGTATACAGAAAACTACAAAATATTACTGAAAGAAATTAAAGACTAAGTAAATGAAAGGACATTCCATGTACATGGATTGGAAGACTAAATGTTGTTGTCAAAGCCATACACAGATTCAACACAATTCCAATTAAATTCCAACAGACTTTTGTGCAGAAATGGAAAAGCCATTCATCAAAACCATATGGGAAGAAAACAATTAACAAAGAAAATGAAAATAAAGAAAAAGAAAAAGAAAACAAACAAAATAAACAAACAAAAAAAACCGTATGGAAGGGTAAGCAGATCTGAATAGTCAAAAATATCTTGAGAAAGAAGACCAAAGTTGGAGAACTCACACTTCCTAATTATAAAACTTGTTACAAAACAGTGTGGCAATGTGGAGGGCATACAGCTTAGTGGCTGAGCACATACTTCACATGTATGAGGTCCCAGGTTCAATCCCTGGTACGTCAAACTAAAAAAAAAAAACAAACCCAAAACAACAATAAGAAAACACTGTGGTAATGCTGCAAAGACAGATATATAGATCAACGGAATAGAATTGAGAGTTCAGAAATAAACCCTCACACCTTACCAAGCGATTTTTGACAAGGGTCAAAGTACACTCTCTTCAACAAATGGTGCTGGGAGAATCGGATAGCCATATGCAAAGGAATGGAGATGTAGCCTGATCTGGATCTCAAACCATATACAAAATTTAACTCAAAATGGACCAAAGAGCTAAACATAAGAACTAAAACTATAAAACTCCTAGAAGAAAACATAGGGGAACATCTTCAGAACCTTACATTAGGCAGTGGTTTCAAAAGAACAAGCAATAAAAGAAAAAAACAGATAAACCGGACTTCATCAAAAAGTTTTTGTGCATCAAAGGACTTTATCAAGAAAATAAAAAGACAACCTAAAGAATGGGAGAAAAATATCTGGAAACCAGTATCTCATCAGGGTTTAATATCCAGAATACATAAAGAACTCCTACAACAACAACAAAAAGTCAAATAGCCCAACTAAAAAATAAAAGACTTGAATAGACATTTCTCCATAGAAAATGCACAAAGAGCCAATCAATACATGAAAAGATGCTCAATGTCATCCGACCTCAGGGAAATGTAAATCAAACCCACAATGAGATACCATCTCACATCCACTATAATGGCTACCATTTAAAAAAAAATAGAAAATAACAAGTAGTGGAAAGAATGTGGAGAAATAGGAACCCTCATACATTATTGTATAATGTGAATTAGTACAGCCACTGTGGAAAACAGTATGGCAATTCCTTAGAAAGTTAAGTCAGAATTACTATATGACCCGGGAATCCCACTTCTGGGAATATACACAAAAGAATTGAAAGCAGGGACTAGAACAGATGTTTGCACACCGATGTTCATAAGGGCATTATTCATAATTCCCAAAAGATGGAAGCAACCCAAATGTCCATCAACAGATGAATCAATCAAAAAATGTAGTTTTATTCAGCCATAAAAAGGAATAACATTTTAATTTAAGCTATAACATGGATGAACCTTGAAGACATCATGTTAAGCGAAATAAGCCAGTCACAAAAGACAAATATTGTATGATCTCACTTATATGAAATAATCAGAATGTACATATTTATAGTCAGACACTAGAATACAGGTTACCAAGAACTAGGGTTAAGGGGAGGAGGAATAGAGAATTAATGTTTAACTGATATGGAGTTTCTGTTTGGGGTTATGGAAAAGATTTGGCAATGGATGATGATAAAGTAGACACAACTTGTGATTATCTCTAACACCACTGAAAGGTACATTTGAAAATAAACAAAGAGGGAAATTTTAGGTTGCATACATTACCCCCCACCCACCCACCCACAAAACCCCATAGAACTGTACAACACAAAGAATGAACCCTAATGTTAACTGTGGGCTAAGGTTAATAGCATTATTATAATAATACTGCTTCATCAATTGCAACAAAGATACCATGCTAATTCAAAACGTTAATAGGGAAAACCGTGGGAAAGGGGGGAAAATAGGAATTTTGTACTTTCTGCATGATTTTTCTGTAAAGCTACAAATGCTTTAATTCAAAAAAAAAATTTAAAAAAAGGAGTACACAAATTCATAAAGTTGAGTACAGGTAAGCCGGGGCAGGAAGAAGGGAGAATGAGGAGTTAGTGCATGAGTGCAGGGTCTCTGGGACAATGGAAAGGCTTTGGTAATGGATGGTAGTGATGGGAGCTCAACACCGTGACTGTGATTAATGCGTGGAAATGGCTGGGGTGGGGAATTCTACTTTGGATATATATTGTAACAAGTGAAAAGAGAGAGACTGAAGAGACAATAACAGTCAGATGCAATATATGATCCTGAACTTACATAATAATGGAGGAGAAAAGGCCCAAATGGAAATTATTGGGAAAACTAAAAAATTGGAATATAAAGACTATATGCTTTATATCAATGTTAAATTTCTTGACCTTGAAAATTTACTTAATGTGGTTACATAAGCAAATATCCTTATTCACAGGAAATGTACACAGAAATATTAAGTGGTAAACGGCATAATGCTTGTAATCTACTTTCAAACAATTAGAAAACAGACAGAGAGATGGATATAACAAATATGGTAAAATGTTAAAAGTTGGTAAACCTGGGTATCTGGGGAGTCTACTTATACTGGAGTTCTCTATTATTTTGCTACTTTCCTGTAACTTTGAAATTATTTCTTAAAAAAAAAAAAAAAAAAGGTCTAAGGTTCAATCACTTGTAAAATTCACGTCTTACGCTATATTTCCTTCTCTTTATGCTTTCTGTATTGAAATTCTCTACTATAAGTAGGTATTAAAAAGACAAACAAAAAACAAAAACAAAAAAACCCTCATTCCTAAAGAGAGGTTTAATTAGCTTTCCATATTAGCAATAAGACAAAGAAATTTCAATGATACTTAACCTTGTTTTTTATCCACAAAACCGTGCAAAATTAAAATACTTTTTCACATTTCAGCTAGCTAACCTTATAGAATTCAGAATACCCCACCACTGCCTTGTATTCCAACCCTACTTCAAACTAATATGTACACAAAGTAGATCCATGATCCCTTATATAAAGTGACAAAGCCTCAACACTAAAAAATATAAAATATAGAGGTGATTTTCTAGACTTTTATATACTTGTAACTATTTTTGAAAGATCCAATGCTACAGTGTATGTTAAAAAGACATCAAATGCTGCACTGTTAGAAGCCAGGAGTGATGTTGGTGGTCTCCTCCCCAGCCGTGTGACTCTAGGGACAGCACTGGACTGCTCTGGGACAGGTGTCCTCACCTGAAAAGTGGAGTAATAACCCACCTGCCTTATGTGGTTACTGTGAGGAGTAATGAGTTAATGGGCAGTGAGTGCCTGATAAAAGTTCTCTCTTACTATTCCAGAAAGCAATCCCAGCACTAAACCGCTCCCCACGATGATAAACCCATGTGTATGTGTTTCTCACCCTAAAAACACATCGGGATTCGGACAACCATAGGTTAGCTCCTGACTTCAAGGATAATTCCCACACAGACTGATCACAAAGAAAAGAACATCTCCCATGGGCACCAAACACCTGCCCAGAGCAAAGTGCCATAAAAGCAACTCATGGAGACCAGTTAGAAGTTGTCAGTTTTTATACAGATTTCCACATAAAAGAAAAGATAAGAACATCGAGCTGACTTTACCTTGTGTAGGTGTTTAAAACCCAAGTGAGAAGGCTCACAATCTCGTTTGCTTCCAGGTCTTCTGATGCAAGTTCCTGCATCCGTGTGTCCAAGGCTTGGTGGTACATGGCTAAAAGGTTTTTGAAAATCTCGTAATGGGGGGGGAAACACTGAACCACCAGGTTTTTTGCCACTATGAGGTCATCCAGGACGTATTTCCTGATAATTTCCAGGTGACGGACAAGCCACATTTTGTCAGACTCCCGGGTATCTGCCTGAGTGCCCTCAATTCTAGTAGTGACTGTTCTGTCCAGTATGGCAAACATTTTTTCCTTCCATTTTTTGGGTCTCCCAGGAGGAATAAAACCTGTTTGCTTCTTTCGGTCAAGCATGCGTCTATCAATTTTTTCCTCCCTTTCAATTATCCTGACAACTGAGACCAGCAAGGTGGGGTCGCGGCGCACGGTGACCAAGGCCCTTTGCAGCACCATCCACAGCTGCTTGGCCAGCTCCTCCGAGAGCCTGTGCATGCTTCCAAAGTAGCCGTGGATGAGGGCCATGTCGTGCGCATTCCTGCTGTCCATGCGGTACTGCTCGTACATCAGGCCGTCCCGCGAGCACTCCAGGTCCATCAGCTTCCGGTGGGCTTGCAGGAGTTCCCCTTGCTCAATTAAGTCCTCAGTCTCCCTGACAATCTCTGGCACTAGGGAAAAAATGCAAGGAAGCACTGTAAAAAGATAATATGAAAGACTATAGGCACAGTACTGCTGAATTGCAGGAAATGAAAAAAGTCTGAAGAGAGCTAAACCACCACAATAATCAACCCAATAAAAATCAATCCCTAGCAAAAACAACCTACAGCAATGTTGGCTCATTTGTTCATCAAGGAAAGAAAATTATTTTCAGCTGCTGTGGATGAACTGTGTGCTAGATAAGCTAACGTGTCAACTCGGCCAGGTAATGGTGCCCAGTCGTTTGGTCAAGCAAGCACTGAGATAACTGTAATACAAAAAGACATGGCATGGACTTTAATCATCAGTGAGTTGATTGCACAGATGGCTGGTTACATCTACAATCAACTGAGGAGCTTGCTGTCGGCAATGAGTGACATTTCATCCATCAGTTAAAGGCCTTAAAAGGGAGAGTGATTTCAGCATTAATGGAGAATTCCCATCTCTACTTCAGACAGCCAGCGTCTCCTGGGAACTCAAGGACCTTCATGGGAGGTCAATTTGGACTTGTATATCCCCACGGTCACGTGAGACAATTTTATAAACTCTCATACTGTTTACAGGTAACTCCTTCGGTTCTGTTTCCCTAGAGAACCCTGACATATTAGTACGGGGAGTACTTTTTGAGAAACAGAATCTTAAAAATAGAGTTTCTGAACTGGCTCTGGGAGTTTTGCGATTGGTTCTCTACTCAGATTAGATTCAAGGGCACTAAGGACTCCCTTTCCAATAATCAAGAGGCCACTAAGAGTCCACGGCATGAGTTGGCAATAGAGATAAGCAAAATTTCACCACTGCATATGATTACTTCCATGCTTATAAGAAGCAAGGATCTAGGTGAGAGTGTTTTCAACACCTTAACAGTTTTGTAGAATTGAAAGGTAAAATACGTTGGCTGGCTGTTCCTAAATACACTAGATACAGTTACAAAAGAAAGGGATGAGCTGAAAGTTTCAAATTTGCATCTTAAGCATTGCATGAATGATGTGAAAGTTTCTATGTGTGCTCTGGAAGAAAATCTTGCTTCCTGCAGCCCCAAACTTGAGATCTCTGAAAACTAGACTCAAGAGTCTCATTGTAGGAGTAGCAAAGTTACAACAGAAAGGAAAATCTCAACCTTGCAGGGTGCCTGCTATTAAAGTGAGGGCACTGACTGGAAAGCAGTGGAACCCTGAGGACTGGGATGGAGACAATGAAACCCTAAATTCTGCTGAGACTTTGCCAGATAAACCTGTGATGGTCTGCCCTGTGGATACTACCCACTGTCAAGCTTGCATCACCCAGCCTCCAGGCTGCCCCAGAAGTCCAGACCTCCTCCCTGCCCTGGAGGACACCACCCACCTCAAGCCTGCACTGCCCAATCTCCAGCCTGCCCTAAGGGGTCTCCACTGCTTCCTGCCCTGAGGCGTCTGCCATTCAACCCTCACCTGAAGAGATTAATCCAGTCTCACCATAAGAAAATGCAAAGGAATGCCCTGAGGTCAGTAGCTTGCAAGACATTTCTAATTCTTATCCTTACCCACCCCCACCACTCTTTCTCTTACAGACCTACAAGACTAAAATTACAAGACCCCAAAGATGAAGTTCAAAGTGTGACCCGTGAGGAAGTACGATATACTCTAAAAGAACTGCATGAGTTTTCCAATATATAGACAGAAATCAGGGGAATATGTGTGGGAATGGATACTAAGGATATGAAATAATGATGGAAGGAATATAAAGTTGGATCAGGCTGAATTTATTAATATGGGTCCACTAAGAAGGGATTCTGGATTCAATGTTGTAGCTCAAGGGGTTAGAAAGGACTCTAACAATTTGTTTGCGTGGCTGGCTGAAATCAAACATGGACCAAAAGATGGCCTAGAATATCTGAGGTCAATATGCCCGATTTACCCTGGTATACTGTAGATGAGGGGATCCAAAGGCTTAGAGATTGGAATGCTAGAATGGATTCACCATTTAAGACATGCCCTGCCACCCACCCAGGAACGTCCAGAGGACACACCTTTAACCAGGACTGTAGGAATACATTTGTGAGACTCACTCCATCTTCCTGAAGAGCTCTGTGGCTGCTCTTCTCTGCAGGTCAGATATTACTGTGGGAACTGCTGCCACGGAACTGGGATCCTTAAACACTACAGGACGATCGGTTCCCAGGTTGGCAGGAGCCAAGTGGCAGTGCTTAATTGCCAAAAACAAGGTGGGCGTGGCTACTACAATGAAAGGCAGACTCCAAGCAGCAGTCAAGAGAGTCATGGCGTTGACTGATAGGTCATGGGGTACCTAGAAGTGACATACACGGGCAGTCTACTAAATTCCTACTTGATCTGTATAAGCAGAAGAGTTCTAGGTCAAGTGAACAAAACCCTAACTTGAATTACAGAATCAGAGAATCACAGCCCCTTAATCAATTCCCAGACTTGAGACAGTTCACAGACCCAGAGCCCCCTGGATGAGGGGAAGGCCAGGTCCCCGTGGGGAAGGATCCTGTTAGACTGCCAAAAATTTATACTGTTAATCTTCCTCCCAGCTTTCCCCAGAGACCTACAGCCTTTTACCAGGATAACCATGTACAGAGGAAAAAGAAATGATCAGATGTTTCAGGATTATTAGACACTGGCTCGGAAGTGACATTAATTCCAGGAGACCCAAAACGTCACTGTGGTCCACCAGTCAAAGTAGGGGTTTATGGAGGTCAGGTGATAGATGGAGTTTTAGCTCAGGTCCACTTCACAGTGTGTCCAGTGGGCCCCCGCACCCATCCTGTGGTTATTTTCCCCAGTTCCAGATGCATAATTGGAATAGACATACTCAGTAACTGGAAGAATCCCCAGTTGGATCCCTGACTTGTGGATGAGGGCTATTATGGTAGGAACGTAGGAAAGGCCAAGTGGAAGACACTAGAACTGCCTATGCCTAGCAAAATAGTAAATTAGAAGCAATACTGGATTCCTGGAGGGATTGCAGAGATTGTGTCACCATCAAGGATTCTAAGGATGAAGGGGTGGTGATTCCCACTGCATCTCCACAGAAAACAGATGGATCTTGGAGGATGACGGCAGATTATTGTAAACTTAACCAGGTGGTGACTCCAATTGCAGCTGCTGTCCCAGATGTGGTATCATTGCTTGAGCAAATCAACACATACCCTGGTACCTGGTATGCAGCTGTTGATCTGGCAAATGCTTTTTTCTCAACTGCCATTAGTAAGGACCACCAGAAACAGTTTGCTTTCAGCTGGCAAGGCCAGCAGTATACCTTCACTGTCCTGCCTCAGGGGTATATCAACTCTCCAGCCCTGTGTCATAATATTGTCCGCAGGGACCTTGATCGTCTCTCCCTCCCACGAGACCTCACACTGATCCATTATATTGATGATATCATGTTGATAGGACCTTGTGAGCAAGAAGTAACAACTGGTTAGGCATTTGCATGAGAGGGATGGGGGATAAATCCAACAAAAATATAATGAAATTTCTAGGTGTCCAGTGGTGTGGGGCATGTCAAGATATCCCTTCTAAAGTGAAGGGTAAGCTGCTGCATCTGGCCCCTCCTAGGACCACAAAAGAGGCACAACGCTTAGTTGGTCTCTTTGGATTCTGGAGACAACACATTCCTCATTTGGGTGTGCTACTCCAGCCAATTAACTGAGTGACCAGAAAGGCTGCTAGTTTTGATTGGGGACTGGAACAAAAGGAGGCCCTGCGACAGGTCCAGGCTGCTGTGCAAGCTGCACTGCCACTTGGGCCATATGATCCAGCAGATACAATAGTGCTGGAAGTGTCAGGGGCAAATAGAGATACTGTCTGGAGCCTTTGACAGGCCCCATAGGGGAATCACAACACAGACCCTTGGGATTTTGGAGCAAAGCCCTGCCATTCTCTGCAGATAACTACTTTCCTTTTGAGAAACAGCTCTTGGCCTGCAACTGGGCCTTAGTAGAGACTGAACACTTAACCATGGGCCACCAAATTACCATGAGACCTGGGTTCCTATCATGAGCTGGGTACTGTCTGACCCACCAAACCATAAAGTTGGGCGTGCACAGCAGCACTCCATAATAAGTGGAAGTGGTATATACGAGATAGGGCTCGAGCAGGTCCTGAAGGCACAAGTAAGTTACATGAGGAAGTAGCCCAAATGCCTATGGCCACCACTCCTGCCACATTACCTTCTCTTTCCCAGCCCCCAGCTATGGCCTCTTGGGGAGCTCCTTACAATCCATTGACTGAGGAATAGAAAACTCTGGCCTGGTTTACAGTTCTGCATGATATACAGGTACCACCCAAAAGCTGCAGCACTGCAGCCCCTTTCTGGGACATCTCTGAAGGACAGTGGTGAGGGCAAATCCTCCCAGTGGGCAGAACTTTAAGCAGTTGTTGCACCTAGTTGCCGGAGGTGCATCTGTACACTGATTCTTGGGCTGTTGCCAATGGTTTGGCTGGATGGTCAGGGACTTGGAAGGAACATGATTGGAAAATTGGTTGACAAGGAGGTCCGGGGAAGAGCTATGTGGATAGACCTTTCTGAGTGGGCAAAAAACATGAACATACTTGTGTCCCACGTGAACACTCACCAAAGGATCACTTCAGCAGAGGAAGTTTTTAATAATCAAGTGCATAAGATGACCTGCTCTGTGGCTAATGCTCAGCCTCTTTCCCCAGCCACTCCTGTCATTGACCAATGGGCTCATGAACAAAGTGGCCATGGAGGCAGGGATGGAGGTTATGCATGGGCTCAGCAACATGGACTTCCCCTCACCAAGGCTGACTTGGTTACAGCCACTGCTGAGTGCCCCATCTGCCAGCAGCAGAGACCCACACTCAGCCCCCAATATGGCACCATTCCCCAAGGTGATCAGTCTGCTACCTGGTGGCAGGCTGATTACATTAGACCACTTCCATCTTGTTAGGGCAGCAATTTGTTCTAAATGGAATAGACACATACTCTGCATACGGGTTTGCCGTCCCTACACTCACTGCTTCTTTCAAAACTACCATCCGTAGACTTACAGAATGTATTCTCCACTGCCATGTCATTCCACACAGCATTGCTTCTGGTCAAGGAACCCGTTTCACAGCAAATGATGCGCAGGAGCGGGCACATGCCCATGGAATTCACTGGTCTTACCATGTTCCCCATCATCCTGAAGCAGCTGGATTGATAAAATGGTAAAATAGTCTTTTGAAGTCTCAATTATGGTGCCAACTAAGTGGCAATACCTTACAGGGCTGGGGCAATGTTCTCCAGGAGGCTGTGTATGCTCTGAATCAGCATTCACTCTATGGTGTTGTTTCTCCCATAGCCAGGATTCATGGGTCCAGGAATCAAGGGGTGGAAATGGGAGCGGCACCACTCACTATTACCCCTAGTGATTCACTAGGAAAATTTTTGCTTCCTGTCCCTGAAACCTTAAGCTCTGCTGGTCTACAGGTTTTAGTTCTAAGAGGAGGAGTGCTGCCACCAGGGAACACAACAATGATTCCATCAAACCGGAAGTTAAGGCTGCCACCTGGCCACTTTGGGCTCCTATTCCTCTGAATCAACAGGCAAAGAAGAGCATTACTGTACTGGCTGGGGTGATTGATCCTGACTATCAAGGGGAAATCTGAACTGCGCCGACACAATGGAGGTAAAGAAGAGTTTGCCTGGAATACAGGAGATCCCCCAGGGCATCTCTTAGTACTTCATGCCCTTTGATTAAAGTCAATGGAAAATTGCAACAACCCAATCCAAGTAGGACTAACAATGGCCCAGAATCTTCAGGAATGAAAGTTTGGGTCACCCCACCAGGCAAAGAACCATGGCCAGCTGAGGTGCTTGCTGAGGGTAACGGGAACACGGAATGGGTAGTAGAAGAAGATGGTGGTAAATACGAACTTCAACCACATGACCAGTTACAGAAAAGAGGACTCTAATGGTCAAAATTATTTCTTCCTTGTTTTGTTATGTTTGTTTATGTACATAAAAAGAACATCTTTGTTTTCTTCCCTAACCTTTTCCCTTATCATATGACATAAGTTGTATTAGTTTCATGTAGAATGTAAGGATGTCAAGTTTAAGACTGAATATTACCCAAGGACTTGCACCCTATTCTGGAGGAAAATAGTCTGTTTCTGGTTGTACGCAGGGAAGTTGAATATTGTTATATCTGTTACTGTTTTTATTTACAGACTAAATATGATTAAGGTGATGTGTATAGCTGCCAAGTTGAGAAGGGGTGGACTGTGATGCTTAGGCTAATGTGTCAACTCAGCCAGGTAATGGTGCCCAGTTGTTTGGTTGAGGAAGCACTGGGCTAAATGTAACACAAGGGCATTTCATGGCCTTTAATTATCAATGAGTTAATAGCATAGATGGCTGGTTACATCTACAATCAACTAAAGAGATTGCCCTCAGCAATGAGTGACATCTCATCCAATCAGATGAAGGCCTTAAAAGGGGAAGTGATAAATATTCACAGAGAGAATTCCCATCTCTACTTCAGACATCTAGCTTCTCCTGGGAACTTATCAAGGACCTTTATGGGAACCCCTGATTTGCAGCCTGCCCTGCAGAATTTGGACTTGTGCATCCCTACAGTCACATAAGACAATTTTATAAAATCTCATACTGTTCACAGATATCTCCTGTCAGTTCTGTTTCCTTAGAGAACCCTGACTAATACAAACTGCTTCCAGTAATATAACTTTTGGTCATTTGGCATTAGGGTCACAAGACCAGAAGGAAATGCTACAAGTTGACAAGAAATTAGAAGGTAAGGGAAATGAACTAGGAATGCTCTCAGTGTATGTTACATAGGAGAATGGGGCATGGGGACATCAGAGAAGCAGTCCCTGGCTCTGTCCCAACTCCAGGCAGTCACCATCACCAACAGGAACGGCTTTCTGAGCTCCCACCATAGGGCGCTGCGACGGTCCATTTGTGGTGGGGATGCAGAAGAGGTGACCCAAGAGGTGACCCAAGAGGTGACCCAAGGGCATAGCCCCAGGCACCTGAGCACATGGATGAGAGCCCAGAGGGCAGTGGTGCAGCCGGCGACCTAAAGGGGTCAGGGAAGGGCGGGAGAGGACATGGGCTGCACAGGATGCAGGTAACAAAGATGCGACATGAGGAGATGGAGGAGGGCAAGGCCCCCTGTGCCAGGGATTCGATTCACACTGGTAAAAAAAAAAAAAATTAGGCCTGTGGGAAGGATGGCATCAAACTATGTATGCCCTCAGCAGCCAAGCAGAGGTTGGCCTTAATGCTGCATGGGGAGCTTTAGGGAGGCCCTGCCAGTGGCTGGTGGGGAGGGGGAAGAAATCCAAGTCCAAGAGCGCGTGGGATGCCGTCACGACCCATGTGTGACGACGAGTAGGCGAGCACCAACGATGGCGTTAGGTGAAGTGCATTTCAGAAAAAACAGAGAACCAGCAGGGTGATCAGACAGATAGAATCAGGGAAGGAGGCAGAACCTTCCCCTCATTTCTTGTTTGGGAAGCTGGAAGAGCCCTGCTGACCTGACAGAAAAGAGGAGAGGAAGTGGCTCTGGGGAGGGGCAGAGTGTGGAGGCTGTGTGGCTCTGACAGAGGTGGTGGGGGAGAAACATGAGGGGGTGCCACTGGCCAAGGAGAGGGAGGATGCTGCAGGGACGGTCCTCGACCATTCTTCATCTGACTCACTGAGCTATTTCCACACCCCTCCTGCCCACAGAGCATACGAGGTCCCGACCAGTTCTCCAGGCCCAGCTCCAATGGCAAGGGGAGAGTCCCGTGCACATCCTGCCTGTCCACAAGTGCTCCACCATCTACCGGGAGCTGCTCCTCCATTCAATTGCCTCTTCCTCTGAAACCAATCCTTCTTTATGCCATCCATAAGCCGCCTCCCACAGAGCAGAGGCTCCTTTCAAAATCGTGTGGTGTTGCATCTTTATTGTTCTCACCTAGAGGAGAGCCCTACACAACTGACCTATTTCTCTAGCAGCAGAATTGCGGCCAAGGGAAATGTGCTCACTGTAAGAATGGCTCACCCAGCATTCACAGAGCTATCCATTTTTGTGCCTCTGTCCTTACACACAGAGCTGCATGCATTTCACTAGCCTTTACTTGTTCAACTGATCATTTTCATCAACAGTCAAAAGAAGCTGACTGTGCCAAACCAGACCCACTCAAAGATGTCAACAAAGCAGCGTGCGTGGCAGAGCAGGCCCACCTCTACGTGACCACCGGAGCACACAGCAACCGAGGGACGGCAGTCTTCATCGCGGGCAGACGTCCACCACAAGGCCACCTGACAATAATGCCAGCGGCACTCTGCCCTGTCCTGCAGCACACGTGCCACTGGTTCCAGCCGTCCGCCTGGTTACCTGAGAAGATGTTTTTGAGGTTCTCCACAGCAGCAGCGAGCTGGCTGTGCTGCACGACGGCATCCTTCACGTCCTTGAGACTCTCGATGGTATTGATGCTCTGTCTCCAGTCTTTGCTGACGTCTGCCAGTGAATGCTGGATGTCTTTTACATCAGTCAGTGCATTATGGAGCTGGCTCAAGCCCGTCCGCACCCCGTCCAACTGGGACTGGATTGCAGCCTAAGAGGAAAAAACCCTGTATGTGAAGCAAAGCAAGGAACAGCTACCTGTTTCTTCCTGATTTACAAAACTTTCCCCATGTAAGTTCAAGTTCAGAAAAAACCCAAATGAGCTGCTGGAAATAGTCAATACTCAGAAAAGAGAATAAAATTCAATAAGGATTTAGTTACTTCACAAGGTTAACTATTTTTTTTCTTCTTATCTTTATTTCATTGCTGTTTCGAAATAGGACAACTAAATTTTGGAAGCGTTGTTGAGAAGATGACACATGACTCTCAGCCAGCCTCTTCAGCAGGTGTGCATCCTGGGCCCATCATGGCCTCTTAAGCACTATCTTAAGTTGGGCTCCACATGCATTCTTCTGTGGCATCCCTCACTTTCCAAACAGGCCTAATTTGGGTAAAGAAAACTGTCAGGATTTGTCGATTAGCTTCTAGGGGAAGTCTCCTACTATTCAGCCAGGAACTGGACTCAGCTCAAGGACAGCCTGTCCCAGTAAGTGGATTTGGTACATTTGAGAGATTCGGACTCACTCTGCAGGCCCAAGAAAATGTCATCAAGCAGGCTGGACAGCAGAAGGTAAAGACGTGGAGGACCGGAAAGCGGCTGTGGCTCAATCAGTGGGGCTCCCGTTTGCCATATGGGAGGCCCTGGGTTCGGTTCCCGGGGCCTCCTGGTGGGGGCAGGCCCGCCCGCACGGCGTGGTTGGCTGGCCCAGCGAGCACAAGCAGCAAGGGGGGGATAAATGAATAAATAAATAAAATCTTTAAAAAAAAAAAAAAAAGACATGGAGGACCGATCAGCAGGTGGACAGGGAAGGGAAGGGAGGGAGCAGGAACCACCACCAGAGCCAGGAACACCTCTCAGGAGCTTAAGGTGTGCTTAGAAACACTGAACAATGTTTCTATGTGTCTATTGGTAGTGGTTAGTTACTCCCACAAGTTTCTAGAACAGATATATATTCAGGCAAAGCTGCTCTTTAAGTGAATATGAAACTGCTGTCTCAAACTAGTCCAACAGGGTCTTTGGATGCTCTTTTGACACAATTAAATGACCCATATTCACTTTTGTCAAACTTGCTATTTAGTACCTGGATGCTGATACATGTTTTTCAAGTTTACGGATGATCTCAATGCCATGATAGTGTGAGAATTAAGTTTCCTACAAAAGGATTCTCTTAAATCCCCAAGACCATTCTACTGTCCTGTCAACAGTAGCAGGCCATGGTTTTTACATTACATAACTGTAATGAACTTCAATATTTTAATAAAATCTCAACTAGTATTAATTAAGTTGACAGCAAGCAAATCCAAATCATAAAGTATCTTCGAGAAAGAGATTTTTTTCCTTGTCTACCCTTTCACACTCTTCTGATATGCCTAGTTCTCCTCCTCCTTCCTGCCCCCAGCACCAAAGTGGAATGCCTGTCACATGGACAGCCCTCTAGAACATTTGTTGAAATGATCTTAAAAAATTAGCTCTACTGGAGCTCTAGAGAATAGCTAATGACTAGAATTGATCAAAAAATAAATGGACACTCCTGGAATGTCTGAGCATGCTTAAAAATGTTGCTCCTTTGCTATTTTCAATATCCCCGGTGGTCTTTCTAAGTCTCCTGATTGGTAATATATTGTTGGAAAGAATTTGTTAATAAAGGTAAAGTTCAGCCTTGTGTCTTTCCATAGCATCACAAGGTCAAATTTAACAAAGTTATAATGATGAAGTTAAGCAAATAACAAAGGAACCTGAAATTCAAGATCAATGACTGCCCAGGAACAAAGCAGGTGTAAACTTGCTATCTCTGTCTCCTTACCTTTAATCTGGCCTCCACAGAGGCCTTTTTCCGAGCTTCTCTTCGGCGATACTGCTCCACTTTGTCCAGCTGGTCAGGACGCTGAAGCATCCCAGCAACCCTCTGGACTGCTGTTGCAATGGGTTCCCGATCTGTCTCCTCCATGGTCAACGAGTAGGCAAAATCTGCACCCCGGTCATACTAGATGCACCTGTGTGCATAGCAGCAGGGAAAGATGTGTTAGGAAGGTAGAGATGGTAGGTACAAAACTTATCTCCACTCCCCACCCCGAACAGTCAGTTGATCATAATGGAGCTATTAGGAGAATGTCTGAGAAGATCATTCATCCAGTAAATCTGAAAGAAAGCTGAACTACGTTGATAAACACCTTAATAAGAAAAACAAACCTTCAGAACTCAAGATGGGAGAAGTTTTACCTTTTAGTGGAGAAGCAGCAACATTTTATAGGCACGAGAAAAACATATGGTAGGTGTTTCCAAGTGGCACCCAGAGCACTTATCATGTCAGAAAATCCGTTTCTAAGGCACTCCTCCACAAACAGGGCTAATTCTCATTTCTGGAGCCTATACACCACCACCCTTAGCCACAGCCCTGCCAGGATGCCTCAGTGAGGACAGGTACACACAGGTACCAGCACACATCTCTACCACCCCAGCTGAAGTCCCAACATAAGTACTGTGATTCCCCTCTAAAATCACTATGGTCTTGGGTACCCAAAAGTCTATTACCTACTTCTTTTACAACCCTAAAAAACAAGGGTAAAAGGGCAGGACACTGTCCTTTACTCAAGAGGCAGCAAGATATACTGTACAGAGAGTACAGTCACTGAGATCAGGCAAACCTGCATTCAAATTCTAGTTCCACCATTTCATTCTCATGGGGATGCAAAGAGATAAGATATATGGTAAGGATCTGGCCAAGAAGTAAATTCAATAAATGCTAGACCCCCTTGACTTCAGTTGCTAACAATCTTTCAAAGATATGAAAAAGATACATCTTCTCCCTGAATTTTTCATTATCCATTTCCACATGCTTTCAGAAAAACACTGCAATTCAGGATGGATTTTCACTGTTGCATAATTATTTCCTGTTTGTAAATGATATCACTCTCTTCACTTCTCCCTTTCAACAAGAACTATATTGCAACTACCATCATTCTTTTTCCTTTACTTTCTGATTAGAAAATCATTTATATCAATGTAAAAAACCTGGACAGGACACAAAAATACAAAGATACACAGAAGCAATCGTTCTTAAATCCTACCATCCAGAAGCAACCACTTTTAACAGGGCTTATTTTCACCCAGTAAAACCCTTTGCATTTCCTTACAATTTGAGATTATACATACTGAATATACAATTTGCCATGCTTTCTCTTATTTTGTTTTCACAAGGTATCGCCAGCATTTTCCACTGACACTGAAACCTGTAAGATTATCACTACAAGAGTGGATAATAACCCAAGGTGAGGGTTTCCAACCCCACCACTAACATACACACTAACGTACACAAGGTCGGGATGAAATCTAAGCTCTCGCATAATCTTTTCTGGAGGGAGGGAAGTCAGGGACACTAGGGGAAAAGGAAGCTGCCACCGGGAAATTTGTACTAGTATACGGATGCCCTTGGAATCAGAACCGAGGACATCTTCTCATAAATCGCTCACTCGGGAGAAGCCATCGTCCAGCTACAGCCTGGAGACAGTAAGATTTCGGCCACGGAAATCAAAGCGGAGCTCTGAGGCCCTAAGCACGGAGGCAGGGTCTAATCCAATACCCGGTGCTTGTCAAACCGCTTCTCCCCCGAGCGCAGGGGCAACGCTCCCTGGCCGCTCCCACCCGGGCGGAAACCCCCAGTCCGCCCCGGCCCCGCAGCCGGCCGCCTCCTCCTCCCGCACTTGGAGCCACCTGCTCCTGCTCCTGCTCCGGAAGGGAAGGGCCGAGGCGGCCGGGCGGGGCGACCACCCACCCGCTGCAGACTCCCGACCAGTGCCCCCGGCCCAGGGCCCGCGAGCCGCGTCCCCACCCAGCGCGCCTCACCCGCCGCGCCGCCGCCGCCGCCGCCCCGAGCCCCACTCTGTCCCACCGGAAGTAGACGGCGGTTACTCCCGCTTCCGGCGCCGCGGCCGGAAGGGCGGAGCCGGGGCCGTTAGGACCTAATGGGGGCATGTTCCGGCCCTACGGACTGCGTTGACTCTCAGGTCGGGGGTTCCCGACCCACACACCCCCGGCACTATGAGGTCGGGGGTCCCCGCCCCACAGACCGTGGTGATCGTGAAGGTGTGTCCCTGCCCTGTCCTCGTTGGGATCCGCCAGTCTGACCTCTTGGCCCTTAGGGCTTTGCACCTGTTTTTCCCTCTGCCTGAAACCTCCCCACCCCCATTCTCAGGGTTCACCGTCACCAAACTACGCCACATTTCCCAAGACCGCTGACTCCATACGTGAAATAGTTGCTGTACCTCTCCATCTCTTTCCTTGTTTTATGTTTTCTTCACCACAGTTTCACTACTGACACTGTACGTGTTCATTTGTTTACAGTCTGTTTTCCCCTACAGAATGTGACAGGGTCTCTGTCTTGTTTGTTAAGTAAACCTCAGTGCCTCCCTAGACACGGCAGGCATCCTGTAAATGAAGGAACAGAAGTGCGAAACAACTGGTGATCTGACAGTTCCATCTGACTGTCCCACAGATAACTCACGGTTACTTAGTGAGTTGGCTTTGTTAGACCCTGCAATCAAAAATGCATCATGTGAGCAGATGTAGCTCAAATGGGTTGAGCGCCTGCTTCCTATTTATGAGGTCCGGATTTGATCTGGGTACCTCCTAAAAAAAATGAAGATCTTTTAAAAGTGCATTAAACACCACCTCTCAAGGAGCACAAACATCAGAAATTGATGTGAGAACAACTGCAGTGGGGTTGGTTGTCACAGAATGCTGAGGAAGAGGGGAGGAAGGCAGGGGAAGCACGAGAAAAGCCCTCTGGCTTTGGAGAACTGTGAAGGGAGTCAGGTAGATCATGTGAAATGTGGCAGGACATGAGCTGGGAAGGAAGGTTTGAGCCAAACTGCAGAATTCTATCCTCAGAGACTTTTGCATTTCAGCAGGGGAGCATCAAGAGTTTGAGAAAGACGATGGGCAACGGCCATCCCAGGGAATAGAGAGGGCCTGCATCTGCAGGCAGGATCATCCCACCCACCATATCCATGGGATATAAGCCCTCTCACACTTGGAGGTGGAGTGGACATCACCATCCCAGGCCCCTCAGGATTGGGGGAAGAGCTATGGACTAGAGTGGACTTGATGGTATTCTGTTGTACACATATGGTGATTCTAGCAATGGAAGAAATTACAACAGTGAGGTGGAGCCGGTGGCCACTGGACACTTTTGGGGCAGGGAGGGGAAGTGCAGTTGAAATACAGGGGCTCTTTCGGGACTTGGGGGTTGTCCTGAGTGCCATTGTGGCGCCGGATGTAGGCCATTTTAAATCAGCACACACCACTCAGAACTGTGTGGGAGAGAGTGTGATCTGCGATGTGAACTGTGGTCTATGGTTGGCGGCAAGGCCCCAGGATGTGTAAGTCCATTGAGGGTGGTGGGCCACACTTGTGGGAGATGTTTGTGTGGGATGTGGTGGGAGGTGTGGGAGGTGGGCAACATGGGAATCCCAGTGGGTTCTGTGTAATATTTAGGTAATCTAAGCACCTCTTAAAATATATATATATATATATATATATATAACATTTTTGTAAGCAAATGCACATATATGCATATATATTTATATATCATTTTACAAATATTGGTATGTATTGTGAAAAATTTGATTTTTACCCACATTAAAAAATAAATAAATTAAAAAAAAATACCATTGGTTGTACACTTAGGATGGATTGTATGCTTTGTGAATATCTTCTAATAAAATTGATTAAAAAGTGTAAAAAATTAAAATTAAAAATTAAAAATAAATAAAAAATAAAGAGTTTGAGAAAGGTAACTAGCTACAGGGCAGCATGGCCTCTACTGGAGGTGAGCTGGAAGCAGGGACTCAGTTCATCTTCCTGGTCATGCATACCACATGCTTTAAGTGCCTGCTAAGAACCCATCATTGGCCAATTCTGCAGAGATTTGAAGGCTTACATTTGATGCCAAGGCCAGGGTAGGCACTGGGATTCCATCCTTGTGCTAGGACTAGTATACAGGATGTATGTGGAGGGCACTGGACCTGAATGTGGGATCCAAGGACAGGAAGGCTTCGCCCAGGGAGGGTTCAGGAGCAAATGCACCCAGGATGAACTGTCAGGGCAGGCCTCAGGAACTGCCTGGCTGCGGCATGAGAACAGGCACTTCAGAGGGCAGGGCTGCAGAGAGTCTGACAAACATGTTTTGCAACCTTGGAAGCAGCATTTGAGATGACAGCCCAAGATGGAGGAGGCATGTCCCTGAGTTAACTGGATGTAGGAGACCCCCACTGCCCTGACCTGCACTTTATCTGAGTGAGAAGGAAACCTGTTAGACTCAGCCAGTATTTGTCTGTTGTGGCAGCAAGCATTACTTAACATACCACCGGAAAAGGTAATCTTTCAATATTTTCCCAGCTACCACCTGAAAGTCAGACATGAGTGTGCAAATCAGGAGAAGTCAAAAACATGGTTGGGATGAGAGCTAGACGGGAAGGAAATGGGCAGCAGTGAGGGGAGCATACCAGGGTGCACAGGGCCTTCCCTGATGGGCATCAAATAAGGTGGCCAAAAACAACCTGCCAATCAACTGTGCTACAGGTCACAGCAGACAAAGTACAATACTTCAGCAGCACACAAAATCTGGCGGCCGACCCCTTAGTTTATCATTTTAGGGTAATTGTATTCTATGACAAGAGTACAGAAATTACCTAGGAATTTACAAAAATATTTGAAAATATAGCACTAAGTTTAAGCAATGGAGAAATGCAAAGAAAAAGTTGAAGTTATGAAACTATGACTGTGAAGGCATTTTAAAACCAATGCGAACAACTTGCCAAAATTGCTAAAGCTTTCAGGACTGTTGTTTAAAAAAATAGCAATATGTAACATATGAAATAGCGACTCATACTATCAACATCTGGTACTATGTTTGGATATAGTACTCTATAATAACTCCATCAATTAATCAAACTGGTTAGGGGATAGGATGATTTATTAAAAGACTTTAATTTTTTTGCTTAAAACTAAAAAACAAAACATTGATTAAAAATCTTTCTTGACATGTTTTTAGCAAACAAAATAACTGAAAAGTCTTCTGTAAAACATGGATAAATATGTTGGATGAATATAACATCCTTTTAAATGTATAACTGAATTCACAAGGGACTACAGGAAATGATCAGAAGAGAGAGGGGCAAAAGAAAAGAATCACGATGGCAAAACTGTGAGTTAAAACTGCAGCTGCAGCTGCCAGCACCCTCCCCTACCCAAGAGACAGTTTTGAATTCTCTGGCCCTGGGCATGCAGCTACAGACAGAGGGGACCACAGTGACCCACCTCCCCAGGAAAGAGGAGAGAGAGGGACACAGCCTAAGGTTGACTCAGCTTTAGATCCACAAATTTGGTCTGCTGTGTCCCAAGAGACTTTCCAGGCCAGGAGGGGCCAGGCTATTATTTGCCTTGGGAGCCTGCATGGGACTAAAGAGATCTGACCCTCTCAATCACTATTCCTAATGACCAGGACTGGTTATTGAGGACCCAGAGGGGAATTATTTCCTACCCAGGGAAAAAAGGGGGTGCTGCCAGCAAAGGTTGGAGAACAACCTCTGGGAAAGTTTGGATTGCTAGGCTCTTAGCCTCCAGGCAGGATCCTCAATCACATCGAGTCCATCCAGGTTGCCCCAAACACACTCGAGGACCAGGCTTTGAACTGAGAGGGCTGTGGAAGAGCGCCAGCTGCTGGCCGACCAAGGAAGTGCATATGAGGAAATTTAAATAAGGAACAGGCTTTTTTCCCAGCATTTACAGCCTTCCTCCCCAAAACCCTTGGAAGTGGCTTTGCAACCTATTACTGGATTCAGGGCCTAGATTTGAGCAACTAATGGGCAATCCTAAAAACCCAGACTAGGTTGAACCAAAAAAGAAGAAAGAGCTAAAATCAAAGATCTAACTGAACTACTGGAGAAACTAGAAAAAGACCATAAACCAATACAAAGCAAGCAGAAAGAAAGACATCATACAGATTACAGCAGAAATAAATGATATTGAGAACAAAAAATAACAATAGAGAAAATCAACAAAACCAAAAGCTGGTTCTTTGAGAAGATCAATAAAATTCACAAACCCCTAGCTAGACTAACAATGAAAAAAAGAGAAAAGATGCAAATAAGTAAAATCAGAAATGAAAGGGGCAAAGTTAATAACTGACCCCACAGAAATAAAAAGGATCAGAAGAGGATATATTGAGAAACTATATGACAACAAATGAGACAACCTAGATGAAATCTACACATTCCTAGAAATGCACACACAAAAAAATACAGCGACACTACAGAAGATGCAATAATTTAACAATCTAATCATATTTAAAGAGATTGGATCCATCACCAAAACTCTCTCAGTCCTAAAAATCTAGCCGGGACCAGATGGCTTCACAGGTGAATTCTACCAAGCATTTCAAGAAGAATTAACACCAAATCTGTTTAACTCTTCCAAAAAATTGAAGAGTGAAAATTACCCAACATATTTTATGAGCCAACATCACCTTAATAACAAAGCCAGATAAAAATACTACAAGAAAAGAAATTTACAGACCAATCTCTCTAATGACCATAGATGCAAAAATACTCAACAAAATACTTGAAAATAGAATCCAACAGCATATCAAAAGAATTATACACCACAACCAAGTGGAATTTATTCCTAGCATGCAAGGTGGTTCAACATAAGAAAATCAATTAGCATGATACATATTTTAAAAATCGAAGGATAAAAACCACATGATCATCTCGATCAATCAGAAAAGGCATTCAACAAAATCCAGCATCCTTTCTTGATAAAAACATTTTGGAAGATAGGAATAGAAGGAAAATTCCTCAGTATGATAAAGGGCATATATGAAAAATCCACAGCAAACATCATACTCAATGGGAAAAGGTTGAAAGCTTTCCCTCTAAGATTGGGAACAAGACAAGGCCACTGTCACCACTGTTATTCAACATTGTGCTAGAAGTTCTAGCTAGAGCAATTAGACAAGAAAAAATTAGAAGTCATCAAAATAGGAAAGAGGAAGTAAAACTCTCACTATTTGCAGATGATGTAATCCTATATTTGGAAAATTCTGAAATGTCTATGACAAAGCTACTTGAGCTAATAAGTTCAGCAAAGTGGCAGGATACAAGATCAACATGCAAAAATCAGTAATGTTTCTCTACACTAGTATTGAACAATCTGAGGAGGAAACCACAGGAAAAACCCATTTACAATAGCAACAAAAAGACTCAAATACCTAGGAATAAATTTAACCAAAGAAATATAGGGCCTATATTCAGAAAACTACAAAAATATACCAAAAGAAGTCAAAGAAGATCTAAATAAATGGAAAGGCATTCCTTGTTCGTAGATTGGAAGACTAAATATCATGAAGATGTCAATCCTACCCAGACTGATTTATAGATTCAATGCAATACCAATTCAAAACTCCAACAGCCTACTTTACAGAAGTAGAAAAGACAATTACCAAATTTATTTGGAAGGGAAGGTGCACCTGAATAGCCAAAAGCATTCCAAAAAGAAGAGTGATGTGGGAAAGCTTTCACTGCCTGACCTTGAAACATATTACAAAGCTACAGTGTTTAAAACAGCATGGTATTGGCATATAGACAGACACATCGATCAGTGGAATAGAATTGAGAGTCCAGAAGTAAACCCTCACCTCTATAGCCAACTGGTTTTCAACAAACCTACAAAGTGCATATTAATTGAAAAAAAAGTCTCTTCAACAAATGGTGTTGGGAGAACTGGATATCTATAACCAAAAGAATGAAAGAGGACCCCTATCTCACTCCCTATACAAGAATCAACTAAAAATGGATCAAAGACCTAAATATGAAGGCCAGGACCATAAAACTACTAGAATAAAATGTAGGGAAACATCTTTAAGATCTTGTGTTAGGTGGTGGTTTCTTGGACCTTATACCCAAAGCACACACAACACAAGAAAAAATAGATAAATGGGACCTCCTCAAAATTAAACATTTTGCACCTTGAAGGACTTTGTCAAAAGGGTAAAAAGACAGCCTATTCAATGGAAGAAAATATTTGGAAATCACATATCTGATAAGGGTTTAATATCCATTATATATAAAGAGATGCTACAACTTAACAATAAAAAGACAAATGACCGAATTTAAAAATGGGCAAAAGACTTGAACAGACAATTGTCCAAAGAAGAAATGCAAATGGTAAAAACACACATGAAAAGCTATTCAACATCACTAGCGATTAGGGAAAAGCAAATCAAAGCTAAAATGATTTCACACCTGTTAGAATGGCCACTATTAAAAAGACAGAAAACTACAAGTGTTGGGGAGGATGTAGAGAGATACTTATTCACCCTTAGTGGGAATGTAGAATGATATAGCTACTGTAGAGGACTGTTTGGCTGTTGCTAAAGAAGTTGAATATAGATTTGCCATGTGACCCAGCAATACCACTACTAGGTATATACCCAGAAGAACTGAGAGCAGTGACACATTATTCACCATTGCCAAAAGCTGGGAACAACCCAAGTGTCCATCAACAGACAAATGGATAAACAAACTGTGGTCTATTCACACGATGGAATATTATGCAGCTGTTAGAGGAAATGAAGTCGTAAAGCATATGGCAACATGGATGAACCTGGAGGACATTATGTTGAGTGAAGCAAGCCAGACACAAAAGGACAAATATGGTATGATTGTGCTATTACGAACTAAATATATTGTGTGATCTCATGGAGCTAATAACTTGAATATGGGTCACCAGAAAATAGAATGAGGTTAGAGAATGGAAAGCTGAGGGTTAACTTGTGCAGAATTGGTTTTAAAAAGATGTGTGTTAATCTTTGGAAATGAATAGAAAAGGTGAAAGCCCAATATAATGTTTGTAACTAGCAGTGCTATTATATATGTAAGATGGTGGTTGAAAGGGAAAGTCTAGGGTCATGTATATTACTAAAAGCTAAAATATGTAACATGGGACTATATAGCATAGTAAAACCTCCTGTGACATATGAATTTAGGTAATATTGCATATATGATTGTTTTTCTTCGAAACTGAACAAATGTATGCTAATGTTACAAGATGTTAATATCAGACCAAAATAAATCATGCTAAGTGAAAGAAACCAGACACAAAGTACTACATATTGTATCATTCCATTTGTGTAAAATATAAATATAAATAAATTTATAAAAATGAAATTAGATTAGTGGTTATGTAGGGCTGCGGAAGGATAGAGGGATTGAGAGGTGACTGCTAAGGGGTGTGGAGTTTTTCTTTTTGGAGTAATGAAATTGTTCTAAAATATTTTGTGGTGATGAACGCACAACACTGTGATTGTACTAAGGGCCATTTATTGTACACTTTGGGTGGATTGTACGGTATGTGAATATATCTCAATAAAACTGCTTTTAGGAAGAAGAAATGATGAGAAAGTAAATTGGTAAATATGTGACAAAATCTAAGCAAGCATCAACTGGGGGATTAGTCAGGGTGGGTAGATTAGGCTGCAGTAAAAAAGTAACCTCAAAACCTCACAATAAAGCTGTGTTTCTTGATCACACCAAGTGTCCTTTGGGGGCCGGTAGAGGGAGATGCTCCACAAGGTCGCCGGCCCTCCAGGCTGGTAGTGGCCCCTCCGTCCTGCAGCCGCATTCCTTGGGACGCTTGGCTTCCCTGGCCCCTGGGCTGCAGCAGAGCGCAGGTGGAGTCTCCCGCCCAGAAGTAAGCCTCTAGCTTCCTCTCAGCCTGTTGGCGGGAACTAGTCCCAGACCTGCCTAACTGCTAGGGGCTGGGAAACAGGCGGGTGCACAGAGGCCTCCGTGAACACTGCATTCTGTACCAGCAGGAATAAAAATAACATGAGTGTGAGGATTTGAAACAAGGTCAGGGGATGGCGATGACATCAAAAGGGGTGAGATAGATGGCATTAAAGCATGCTAAGATTCTTGTCATGTTCTGGAGAATAGAGGACTTTACTAATTTCAACTTAGACTGTTAAATATGTTTGTTAAGGATAACCACTAAAGAAATAGAACATGCAACTTCCAAACAAATAGAAGGGGGGAACAAATAGAGAAAAAGCAGTCAATCCAAAAGAGACATTAGGAATGGAGAAAAAGCAAAAGGGTCATATGTAATTAAAAACATAAAAGAAGTAGTGAAAATGTTAAGAGTTCAATAATCTTAAGAGAATAGATGGATTTTGTCAGTACTATAAAGTCTCCTGAGCTGAAAACTGTGTGCCAGTTTGAATTTTGTTTTTTGGCAAAAGATAAATGGCATTGCTCTTTTTTCTTATGTACATTCAAAATTAGGAATTCATAAAATCTTTTCAAAACTTTTTACAGAGTGTCTCCATTTCCCAGCTACTAAAACAAATAACATATAATGGGTTAACTTAACAACAGGAATTTATTTGCTCACAATTTCAGAGGCCAGAAGGCTCTCTTTACCCTGGGATCAGTGTCTTCTGGCCGGCCGGTAGCCTTTGGGGCTCCTTGGCTTTTCTGTCCCGTGGCTGTGCATGTGGTGGCATCTCCTCCTTTCTCTTCTGGCTGCTCCCTGTGACTCCTCTTTCTGTGCCCAATTTCCTTTGCTTATATGGACTTGAGTCATGGGATTAAGGCCCACCCTCATTCAGTGTGAGCACATCTTAACTGATAGCATCTTCAAAGGCCCTGTTTTCAAATGGTTTCACACCCACAGGACAGGGCTTATAACATGAGCCTTTTGTGGAGGACACGATTCAAACCAAAAGCACGAACTGGAAATTTCAGGTGAAAAAACCAGGGTGATCATGTTTCCCTAGCAGTCATTAGAGAGATCTTGTTGACTCAACTCTTACCCCTTCAACTGTGCCCACCCTGGGCCCTGCAGCTCATTCTCAGAGCAATTAGTGCAAACTTTAAAAACATGGCACACTCCAAACAAAGAAAAGTCCAGGGCAGATGGCTTCCATAGTGAATGCTTCCAAACATTTACAGATGCGTTAACACCAGTCCTGCTCAACCTGTATCAGGACATGGAAGAGGAGTGAACACTTCTTAACACCCTATGAGGCCAGCACGACCCTAACGGTGAAGCCAGATAAAGATACCACAAGAAAAGAAAATTGCAGACCAAGATACTTTATAGATGTAGATGCACAAATCCTCAACAAAATACTGGCAAATCAAGCCCAACAGCATTTATAAGGGATTATACATCAAAACCAAGTGGGATTTATCCCAGGAATGCAAAAGTGGTTCAACATAAGAATATCAATCAATGTAATATGCCACATTAATAAAATGAGATGCTGTGAGCTTACCAAACAATCATGCATAATGTGCAGAATTCCCATATATCATCCCTCCACCAACACCTTGCATTGTTATGGAATATTTGTTGATAGATTATGAAAGACCATTGTCAGACTATTACCACGAACTATGGTCCAGAGCTTACATCTGGTTTACTTTGACATAAACCCCCTATTATTAACACCATGTGTTCATGAGAGAACATTCTCACATTTGTACTGTTAACCACAGTCCATCATCCATCACGTGGTTCACTGTGTTATACAACCCCACGCTGAAGTGGACACTCAGTGGCTCTCACTTTCATCACAGAGTTGTGCAGTCATTGCCCCAGGAAACCTTTGAACATTTTCCTTAGTTCAAAAGAAAAACTCCCTGCCCCTCTTATTGATCCTTAGCATTGTTATAGTACCTTCTTTTTTAACATTGATACAAGAATATTATAATATTGTTGTTAACGATAGTCCATAAATTAATAGTGACGTACATTTGTTGTAGTTCATAGAAGAACATTCTTGTACTTGTACTATTAAACACAATCCTCATCCACTTCCGGGTTCACTATGTTGTTCAGTCCTTAGATTATTCTCTAGCTTTCTTTCAATTGACATTTACATCCCTAGACTACGCCTTTCAGCCACAATCCCATTTATAAACCAGCTGTGTTAGTTACGCTCCCTAAAATATGTTATATCAACTCAATCCAATTCCACACTTTTACAGGCAAGTTAATTAAAACTTCTATATATATTACGCATCAGTTCCACCTCTCAGTCCTCATCCTACCTCCTAGTAACTTATACTCTAGGTTTTAACGCCAGGTGTTTATTCTTCATGTTTCATTCATATTAGACCATACAATATGTGTCATTTTGTGTCTGGCTTATTTCACTCAGCATAATGTCCTTAAGGTTCATCCATGTTTCCTAATTTCATTTCTTCTTATAGCAGCATAGTATTCCATCGATGGTGCATATATACCACATTTTGTTTATCTATTCACCAGGTGATGGATGCTTGACTTGTTTCCATCTTTTGACAATTGTGAATAACATCACTCTGAACATCGATGTGCAAATGTCTGTTTGTGTCACTGTTTTCAGTTTTTCTGGATATATTCCTAGCACAGGGATTGCTGGATCATATGGCAGTTCTATATTTAGCTTCCTGAGGAACTGCCAGACTATCTTCCACAGAAGCTGCCCCATTCTGCATTCCCACCGACAGTGAAGAAGTGTTCCTATTTTTCCACATCCTTCACAGCACTTTTTGTTTTCTGTTTTTTTTTTTTAATAACGGCCATTTTATAAGGTGTAAGACCACTGTAGTTTTGATTTGCATTTCCCTAATAGCTAGTGATATTGAACATTTTTTTCATGTGCTTTTTTGTCATTTGTATTTCCTCTTTGGAGAAATGTCTATTTAAGTCTTTTGCTCATTTTTAAATTGGATTGCTTGCTCTTTCATTGTTGAGTTGTATGATCTTTTTATATATCATCGATATTAAACCCTTATCGGATATGTGATTTCCAAATATTTTCTCCCATTGAATGGGCTGACCTTTCACCTTCTTGACAAAGTCCTTTGACTCACAGAAGTGTTTAAGTTTGAGGAGGTCCCACTTATCCATTTTTTCTTTCATTGCTCATGCTTTCAGTTACCACCAGGTCTTGAAGATGTTTCCTTATATTTTCTTCTAGGAATTTTATGGTTCTAGCTTTTATATTTAGGTCTTTGATACATTGAGTTAATTTGTTTTCTTTCTTTCTTTTGGATATGGATATCCAGTATTCAACACCATTTGTTGAATAGACTGTTCTGCCCCAGCTGGGTGGGCTTGACAGCCTTGTCAAAACTCACTTGACCATAGATATGAGGGTCTGTTTCTGAACCATCAAGTCAGTTCCATTGGTCTATGTGTTTGTCTTTATGCCAGTATCATGCTGTTTTTACCAGTATAGCTAGGTAATATGATTTAAAGTCCAGAAGTGAGATTCCTCCAACTGTTCTTCCTTTCTAAGACATTTTTAGCTATTTATTTAGCAAATAAATTTGATAATGGTATTTTCCATTTCTTTATAAAGGCTGTCAGAATTTTTATTGGGATTACATTGAATCTGTATATCAATTTGGATAGAATTGTCATGTTAATGATATTTAGTTTTCTTTGATTTATTTAGGTCTTCTTTGATTTCTTTTAGCAATGAAGTGTAGTTTTCTGAATACAAGTGCTTTACATCCTTGGTTAAGCTTATTCCTAAATATTTTATTCTTTTAGTCACTATTGTAAATGGAATTTTTTTCCTGACTTCCTCCTCAGATTGCTTATTACTAGTGTATAGACACATTACTGATTTTTTGCATATTAATTTTGTATCCATCCACTATTCTGAACTTGTTTATTAGCTCTAGTAGCTTTGTTTTATATTGTTTTATATTTTTCAGGACTTTCTAGTATAGAATCATATCATCTGTGAATAGCAAAAGTTTTACTTCTTTTCCAATCTGGATTCCTTTTATTTCTTTTTCTTGCCTGATTGCTCTAGCTAGAACCTCTAGCCCTATACTGAACAACAGTGGTGACAGTGAGCATCCGTCTCTTGTTCCCAATCTCAACAGGAAAGCTTTCAGTTTTTCACCATTGAGTGCAATGTTAGTGCGGGTTCTTCATATATGCCCTTTATCCTACCTTTGGGAGTATTTTTATCAAGAAAGGATATTGTATTTTGTCAAATGCCTTTTCTGGTCAATCAAGATGATCATGTAATTTTTCTTCTTTCATTTATTAATGTGATGCATTACACTGATTGATTTTCTTGTGTTGAGCCACCCTTGCATGCCTGGTATAAAGCCACTTCATCATGATGAATAATTGTTTTAATGTGTCATTGGATTTGGTTAACGAGTATTTTTTCCTATTGGGAGTGGGGATTAGCCACAGGTTTGCCCAAAAATCTAGTCTGTATGGACCAAAAGTGCCTGCTGTTGCCAGAAGAGGCTGAGGAAACACTGCCCCCTCCTAGGACGCTGCAACCCCCGCCCCCCGGCCTAGAACGCACCAGCCCCCCCCCCCCACCCCCCACCCCGCCTAGAACGCTCCGGCCCCCGCCCCCGCCGGGAGACCGCGGCCCCGCACTCTCACGCGAGCCTCTCAGACGCAGGGAGCGCGTGGCTGTGGCGCAGCCGCGGTCAGGCCTGGGCCCTGGCTGCGCCGGGCCTCCGAGGGCCGCTGAGCGCGGGGCCGAATCCCGGGCGCCTGAAGCAAAGACCCTGAGGCCTCGGAAGCGGAGGCCCCAGCGCCGGGTACCTCCCAGCGCGGGCGGGATGCGGGGAACGCGAGCCCGGCTGGCGGGCCGGGCGCCCTGTGGAGCCACGCGGGCAAGGCCTGGTGTCCTGCCAAGGGCGCAGCGGCCGCGCGGGGCCGGGAAAGGCCAGAGGCCCTCGGCGGGACCCGACACCCCGGAAGCCCAATGGAGAGAATGAATGTGCTCGAAAGGAAGGATGGTTCGTTCATAGAAGCTGAAAAGCCACGGGCGCTGTTGAGGGCTGGACAGAGCTATCTGGAAGCCCCGCGGAACAGACAGGCCCTTGCCGGGGACGGGGAGCAGAGGGTGGAGGGAGGTGGCAGGAGGTGGCAGGACGTTGACTGTTCCTTAATGTTTAGTTAAAAAGAAAACTTACTTGAAGGGGTACCTTTGCCTAATGTGCGTATCAGAGTATGTGTGTGATTCTCCATACATGTTTTTCATCACTTCAGTCTTTATTAGAGCATTTGCATTATTTCAATAATAATAATAATAAACAGACAAACAAGAGAATTCTTTACCTCTCCATCTCTCTGCGCTTCCCCTGCTGTACAGAGCTGCTATTTCTGGCTATTCTTGCAGTTATTTATTTATTAAGTAGTTTTATTGAGATATATTCACATACCATATGATCTGTCCACAGTGTATATCAATGGTTATTAGTATCATCACAATGTTGTGCATTCATTACCACAAAAAATTTTAGAACAATTTCATTACTCCAAAAAGAAAAATTCCACACCGCTTAGCAGTCCTTCCCCAGCCCTACATAACCACTTGTAGCCATTTGGCAGTTTGATATAATTGTGAATTCCAAAAATAGATATTGGATCATGCTTGTAAACTGGTCTGCTAATCTGGACATGATTAAGTTATGATTAGGGCGTTACCTGGGCCACGTCAGTGGGGCGTTGAGCCCCGCCCCTTGGTGGGTGGGGAATCAAGTATAAAAGGCAAGGCAAAGGACAGGGTTGGAGCAGTTTTGATGTTGGAGTCTTGAGCTGGAGCCCCAGGAAGTAAGAGAGCTTGGTCATGAGGAAGGAGAGAAGGCCCCAGGATAGAGAGAAGCCATTCGCCTGATAGTCTACAGCTGACCTTGTGGAGGAAACAGGAGCTAAGCCCGGAGAGAAACGCAGCCCCGGGAAGAGAGGAACCCAAGAAGCCTGACCCCTGGCAAACGCCGGCAGCTGTCTTGCTCTAACACGTGGCAATGGACTGTGGTGAGAGAAGAAACTTAACGCTTTATGGCCTGGTATCTGTGGACTTCTACCCCAAATAAATACCCTTTATAAAGACCAACCGATTCTGGTATTTTGCATCAGCACCCCTTTGGCTGACTAATACACCACTAACCTAATTTCATCTTTAAAAATTGATTTATACTTACATTTTATATTAATGGAATTATACAATATATAGTACTTTGTGCCTGGTTTCTTTCACTGAGCATAATGGTTTTGTTCTTGTGTGTGTATATCTGATATTAACACCTTGTAGTATTAACATACATTTGTTCAGTTTCAAAGAAAGACAGTCTTATATATGCAAATTTTACCCATATTCATATTTCACATGTGGCTTTACTATGCTGTACAGTCCCATGTTACATTTTTAAGCTTTCCTTTTAGTAATTACATGACCTTAGACTTCCCCTTTAAGCCTCTGTCATACTCACTTAATAGTACTGCTGGTTACTAACCTTATGTTGGGCTTTCACCTTTTCTATTCATTTCCAAAGATTAACACCCATCCTTTTTACCAATTCTGCACAAGTTAACCCTCAGCTTTCCACTCTCTAACCTCATTCTATTTTCTGGTGACCCATATTCTAGTTATTAGCTCCATGATGTCACACAATGTGTTTAGTTCATAATAGCACGTTCATACCATATTTGTCCTTTTGTGTCTGGCTTGCTTCACTCAACATAATGTCCTCCAGGTTCATCCATGTTGCCATATGCTTTACGACTTCATGTCTTCTTACAGCTGCATAATATTCCATCGTGTGTATACACCACAGTTTGTTTATCCTTTCATTAGTTGATGGACACCTGGGATGTTTCCATCATTTGGCAATTGTGAATAATGCAACTATGAACATTGGTGTGCAGATGTCTGTTCATGTCACTACTCTCAGTTCTTCTGGGTATATACCCAGTAGTGGTATTGCCGGGTCATGTGGCAAATCTATATTCAATTTCTTTAAAAAAAAAAATTTATTGAAGTATATCATTCATACATGAACATACATAAACTATAAGTGTTCAGAAAACATCAAAAACTTACAAAACAAACATGCATAACGTCATACAGGGCTCCCACACATCACCCCTCCCCAAACACCCTGCATTGTTGTAAAACATTTGTTAACAAATCATGAAAAAGCATCATCAAAGTATTACTACTAACTATAGTCCGTATCTTCCTCCCCTATACATTTTTTTAAGGATTTATTTATTTACTTACTTTTATCCATTTTTACCACCCCCCCTCCGGTTTTTGTGGTTTCTGTGTCTATTCACTGGGCAACTCTCTGTGTCTGTTTCCTGCCCTCTCTTCTCATCCTTCTCCTCCTGTCTTCACTGGGATTTGATCCTTGGAATCTCCAATGTGGAAGAGAGGCGTCCTACCACCTGTACCACCTTAATTCCTGTTTTTTCGGCACGTCTCATCTTGGCTCTCCCTTGTGTCACTCTCCTGTTACGTCATCATCTTGCTGCGTGGCTGCGGGGCCTGGCAGTGCACCCGCACACAGGGCCTGGTGGCCCATGCGCCTTCTATATTTTCCTCTTTTTAATTTTTACTGGGAGGTCCTGGGAACTGAACCCAGGTCCCTCCACATGGGAGACAGACACCCAACCACCCGAGCCACATCCGTCCCCCTGCTATATCTCTTAAGGTTGACCAAAGATACCCAGAGTTAGTCATTTCCCATACAGGATGGTCACATAATAAATCAGGCTTAGTTTATCACCAGCATTCTAAAAACCAGACCGAGGGAGAAAAACTAGGTCTGGGGACACATGCATGGTTTCTAATATAGCGAATGTTTAGCCTACCCTGATCATCACAAAATCAGGTCAGCGAGAATATTCACAATATATTCAATTTCTTCAGGAAGTACCAGTCTTCCACAGTGGCTGTACCATTCACAATCCCACCGACAGTGAATAAGTGTTTCTGTCTCTCTACATCCTCTCCAACACTTGTAATTCTGTCTTTTTAATAATGGCCATTCTAACAGATGTGAAATGTTATCTCATTGTAGTTTTGATTTGCATTTCCCTAGTGATAGTGAAGTTGAACATTTTTTTGTGTGTTTTTTTCCCATTTGTATTTCTTCTTTGGACAAATGTCTGTTCAAGTCTTTGCCCTTTTAAAAATTGGGTTGTTTGTCTTTTTATTGTTGATTTGCGACATCTCTTTATATTTCCCAGATATTAAACCCTTATTGGACATGTGATTTCCAAATATTTTCTTCCATTGAGTCGGCTGCCTTTTCACCCTTTTGGCCCTTTAAGGTGCAAAAGTGTTTAATTTTGAGGAGGTCCCATTTATCTATTTTTCCTTTTGTTGCATGTGCTTTGGGTGTAAGGCCCAAGAAACCACCACCTACTACAAGGTCTTGAAAATGGTTCCCTGCATTTTCTTCTTGTAGTTTTATGGTCCTGGCCTTTATATTTAGGTCTTTGGCCCATTTCGAGTTGATTCTTATATAGGGAGTGAGATAGGGGTCCTCTCTCATTCTTTTGGTTATAGATATCCAGTTGTCCCAGCATCAGTTGTTGAAGAGACTGTTTTGTCCGGTTAACATGGACTTGGTAGGTTTGTCGAAAACCAGTTGGCTGTATAGGTGAGGGTCTATTTCTGGACTCTCAATTCTATTCCACTGATCGATATGTCTATTTATGCCAATACCATGCTGTTTTTTAAAAACATTTTTATGAAGTATATCATTCATATATGAACATACATAAACAATAAGTGTATAGTAAAAGTTGTGAACTTACAAAATAAACATGCATAACATCATTCAGGGCTCCCACACATCACCCCACCACCTTGTGTTGTTGTGATACATTTGTTACAAACTATGCAAGAGCATTGTCAAAATATTACTACTGGCTGGCTGGCCAAGATGGCGTTAGAGTAGGAGGACGCACACTGCAAGCTCCCAGAGCAAGGCGGATTGTGGACGGGGTCCTGCCCGGGGGTCTGTGCTGTGCACGCGTGGAGTGAGAGGCTTGGGACATCTACCTGCGCGGATCAACGGCGTGGACGGAATGGTAGAGATTCGTGAGTTTTAAGGCTGCCGTTGGTGGTTGGCACAGACGGCTGAGCCCCGCGGTTAGGGAGGAAAAATAAAATAAAATAAAACGGCCATTTGGAGCCGCGAGCAGGGCGAAAAAGTTTTATTTTCTGGGGATCTGGCTGCCTGGCGCCCCTTGGACCTTGTGTGAACAGAACAAATGAGCTAATGAGCACCCGGTGAACCGGAGGGGGGATTCTGGTCGGGGAACGGAGCTGATTTCCCTAGCCACCCAGGGATAAGACCCAGGCCGCTGCGGAGCCAGGAGGAAGGGACACTTCCCAAAAGAAGGAGGGTTCTGTTGGAGGACAGGGAAGGGTATTTTTTATTTTTAGACATCAATCTGGGTGCCTGCACCACCCCATAGCTTTGGGGAGCAGATAAGCCGACCTGAAGCAGCATCAGGCTGAGAGCAGACGTGAATCTGCACTCAAACTGATTTACTTAGCAGCCTGGTGACGCTCAAGCTCGGCTCCAGAAGGGGCGGAATCGGCCTTCTTTAGCACTCCGCACTGACTAACATCGGAGCTACAGCTAACCTGGGGAGTCCAGAAAGTGGGACGTGCTTGATTAATTTCCACGGGCCCAGCTAGTGTTCCTACCGTAAGGGGGTTGGTCTAGAGGAGGAATTATTTTGGGTCCTGCATTTCGTTAAAAAAATAAAAATTAAAAAAAAAAAAAAGTTAGAAGGTCACTTCAACAAATGAAAAATAAATTCTTTTTAATTTAGTTCAATATCTAAAAGCTGCTTCAGGACCTGCATATAGAACCCTGTAGGGAAATTGATTGATAAACACAAGTAGGCAGGAAGGATCCACGTGGACCCTAGGTGAATCATTGATCCCCCTTAGCTCTGTTTGACTGCTTGCCTGTGTGGATCTTTGGTTTCTCTCTGTTTCTTTCTGGTCTCTTGCTATTCTTTCCTCTTTCCTACTCCCTTTCATTTTTTTTTTTTTCATTTTTTTTTTTTAATTAGGTGCTGCCAGCCTGTCGCTTCTTTGCTGGGCTTCTTTTTCTTTTTCAGTAATTTCCCACTCGCTGTATATATTGATTCTGTATTACAAACTATCGCTTATCCTTCCTGCATCTTTCCGCCTTCTGTTTTCTGTTGTGGCTCTTAGAGACAACATTTTTTCATAGGCCCACAACTTAAGGGTGTCAATTTCTATTCCATCTATTTTGTTTTCTTCTTCTTTTTTTTAAATTAGTATTAACTTTTTCCTTACAGACCTTTCTTTACTATTTCTCTCCCTCCTCATAATTCTAGCCTTCTAAATCACTATATATATATATATATATATATTCCTCCATTTGTTTTCCCAGTCCATTGTAGGAACTCCATATTTTTTCCTAGTACTCTACACTTCCTACACAAGTTAAATATTCATCTCATCAAGTCTCATTTTGCCCCTCTTCTAACTTTTATCAATATTACTATTATCCTTCTGCCTTCCTTACATCTTTTGATTCCTCTGGCCCTAACATTTTGCCTTCAAGGGAACATAGAAAGAAGCAAGGAAATAAAATAAGAAGAAAAACTGCCAAAGGGAAAACTTAACTCACATGCAGAACCAACAGCTAAATAAAATTCTAGAGCAGAGAGAAAAGCTAATCAACTGAACAAACCCATCAAGATAATATGATGACCAGAGGGCAACAAAAAAATCCAAATGACTCTGAGAAACTGGAAAACATGGACCAGTCCAATGCACAAAATAAAAACCAGGAAGCAATGCAGAACATCGAACAACTAATCAAAGCTATCCAAACAAATATCATGGACCAACTTAAAGAACTGAAGGAAGAGATTAAGGATATAAAGAAGACACTGGGAGAACATACTGAAGAAATAGCAAACACGCCTAAGAAGGTAATGGATATGATGGTGAACAATGGCACAAGCCAAGAAATGAAAAAGATGCTGGATTCACATGGCAGCAGATTTGAACAGGCAGAGGAAAGAATTAGTGATATGGAAGACAATATAGCTGAAATCAAAGAGATTGTAGAACGGATAGACAAAAAGATAGAAAAGATCCAGTATGGACTCAGGGAATTAACCGATAATACAAAATGCACAAACATACGCATTACGGGCATCCCAGAAGGAGAAGAGAAGGGAAAGGGAACAGAAGGAGTGTTGAAGGAACTAATGGCTGAAAACTTCCCAACCCTATTGAGAGAGATGGATGTGCAGATCCAGGAAGCACAGTGCACCCCAAATAGTATAAATCCCAACAGGCCTACTCCAAGACATTTACTTGTCAAAATGTCCAATGCTCAAGACAAAGAGAAAATACTCAAGGCAGCAAGAGAAAAGAGAACCATCACATACAAGGGAAGCACAATAAGATTAAGTGCTAATTTCTCAGCTGAAACCATGGAGGCAAGAAGACAGTGGTATGACATAGTCAAAACACTAAAAGAAAAAAACTTCCAGCCACGAATTCTCTATCCAGCAAAATTGGCATTTAAAAATGATGGAGAGTTCAAAATATTCACAGATAAACAGAAATTAAGAGAGTATATCAAGAAGAAACCAGCACTTCCTTTAGAATACTAAAGGAATCTCTACAAGTTGAAAGGAAAAATCAAGGGAGAGAGAGTTGGAGGAGAGTTTAAAAACAACTGAAAAGACAAAAAGAGAAACAAAACAACATATGACACACATTAACCCAAAGAAAAAATGGCTGAAGTAAGAAATTCGTTACGAGTAATAACACTGAATGTTAATGGATTAAATTCACCAATCAAGAGACACAGATTGGCAGAATGGATAAGAAAATATGATCCATCTATATGCTGTCTACAAGAAACCCACCTTCGGCCCAGGGATTCAAGGAGGCTGAAAGTGAATGGCTGGAAAACCATTTTACAAGCTAACAATAGCCAAAAAAGGGCAGGAGTAGCTATTCTAATATCAGACAAAATAGACTTTAAATGCAAAACTATTGTAAGAGACAAAGATGGACACTACATATTAGTAAAAGGAGTAATCTCTCAAGAAGAGAGAACAATCATCAACATTTACGCACCTAATCGAGGTGCCTCAAAATACGTGCGGCAAACTCTGGAAAAACTAAGAGGAGAAATAAATGCCTCTACAATTATAGCAGGGACTTCAACACACCACTATCATCATTAGACAGAACATCTCACAGAGAATCAATAAAGAAACTAAGGCACTCAACAATACATTAGAAGACCTGGACATAATAGACATATACAGAACACTACACCCAAACACAGCGGGATTTACATTCTTCTCGAGTGCACATGGAACATACTCCAAAATAGACCACATGCTAGGCCACAGAACAACACTCAATGAATTCAGAAAGATTGAGTTTATACAAAGTAATTTCTCTGACCACAACGGAATGAAGTTGGAAATCACTAAGGGCCAGAGAAACAGGTTAGGCACAAGGATATGGAAGTTAAACAACACACTCTTAGACAAACAGTGGGTATAAGAGGAAATCTCAAAAGAAATCAGTAACTACCTTGAAACTAATGAAAATGACAACACAACATATCAAAACCTATGGGATGCAGCGAAAGCAGTCCTGAGGGGGGAGTTCATAGCCATAAATTCACATATAAAAAAAGAAGAAAGAGCTAAAATTGAAGACCTAACGGCACACTTGGAGGAAGTGGAAAAACAACAACAAACTAAACCTAAAGGAAGTAGAAAGAAGGAAATAACAAAGATTAGAGCAGAACTAAATGAAATAGAGAATGAGAAAGCACTGGAAACAATAAACAAAACTAAAAGTTGGTTCTTTGAGAATATCAACAAAATTGACAAACCCTTAGCCAGACTAACAAAGAAAAAGAGAGAACAGATGCAAATACATAAAATAAGGAATGAGCAAGGTGATATCACTACTGACCCCACAGAAATAAAGAGTATCATAAGAGGATACTTTGAAAAATTATATGCCAACAAGAATGACAATTTAGAGGAAATGGACAAGTTTCTAGAAACCCACAAACAGCCGACATTGATGAAAGAAGAAATAGATGAACTCAACAGCCCAATTACAAGTAAAGAGATAGACTCAGTCATTAAAAACCTCCCAACTAAGAAGAGTCCAGGACCAGATGGCTTCACAGCTGAATTCTACCAAACATTCCGGAAAGAGCTAACACCAATTCTACTTAAGCTCTTCCAAAAAATAGAAGTAGAAGGAATACTACCTAACTCATTCTATGATGCCAACATTACCCTAATACCAAAACCAAATAAAGATACCACAAGAAAGGAAAATTACAGACCAATTTCTCTAATGAACCTAGATGCTAAAATCCTTAACAAAATACTTGCTAATCGCATTCAACAACATATCAAAAGGATTATACATCATGACCAAGTGGGTTTCATCCCAGGTATGCAAGGATGGTTCAATATAAGAAAATCAATCAATGTAATACACCACATAAACAAACTGAAAGAAAAAAATCACATGATCATCTCTATAGATGCAGAAAAAGCATTCGACAAAATACAGCACTCTTTCCTCATAAAAACACTACAAAAGATAGGAATAGATGGAAACTTTCTGAAAATGATAAAGGGTATATATGAAAAACCCAAAGCTAACATCATTTTCAATGGGGAAATCCTAAAAGCCTTCCCTCTGAGATCGGGAACAAGACAAGGATGCCCACTATCACCACTCCTATTTAACATTGTCTTAGAAGTACTTGCACGAGCACTGAGACAAGAAAAGGACATAAAATGCATCCAGATTGGAAAAGAAGAAGTAAAATTTTCATTATTTGCAGATGACATGATCCTATACATAGAAAGCCCTGAGAAATCGACAACAAGGCTTCTAGAACTTATAAAGGAGTTCAGTAATGTTGCAGGCTATAAGATCAATGCTCAAAAATCAGTAGCATTTCTGTACACCAATAACGAGCAAACTGAGGAGGAAATCAGGAAAAAAATACCATTTACAATAGTAAATAAAAGAATCAAATACCTAGGAATAAATTTAACTAAAGATGTAAAGGACTTATATACAGAAAACTACACAACACTGTTAAAGGAAATCAAAGAAGACTTAAATAAATGGAAAAATATTCCCTGTTCATGGATAGGAAGACTAAACATCATCAAGATGTCTATCCTACCCAAACTAATCTACAGATTTAATGCAATCCCAATAAAAGTTAACACTATATTTTTTAAGGAACTGGAAAAACTAACCACAAAATATATTCGGAGAGGCAAGAGGCCCCGAATTGCCAAAGATATATTGAAAAAGAAAAATGAAGTTGGAGGTATCACACTACCTGACTTTAAAACATACTACAAAGCTACAGTGATCAAAACTGCATGGTATTGGCACAAGGATAGACCTACTGACCAATGGAACTGAATTGAGAGTTCTGATATAGATCCTCGCATATACAGTCATCTGATATTTGACAAGGCCATGAAGCCCACTCAGTTGGGAAAGAATGGCCTCCTTAACAAGTGGTGCTTGGAGAACTGTATATCAATATCCAAAAGAATAAGAGAAGAATACCATCTCACACCTTATACAAAAATCAACTCAAGATGGATCAAAGATCTAAATATAAGAGCCAAGACCATAAAGACCTTGGAAGATAACGTAGGGAAGCATCTACAGGACCTTGTAATAGGAAATGGTTTCATGAACTTCACAGCCAAAGCATGAGCAGCAAGAGAAAAAATAGATAAATGGTATCTCATCGAAATTAAAAACTTCTGCACCTCAAAGGATCTTATTAAGAAAATAAAAAGGCAACCTACCCAATGGGAAAAAATATTCGGCAACCATTTATCTGATAGGAGCCTAATATCCTGCATATATAAAGAAATCCTACACCTTGAAAATAAAAGGACAAACAACCCATTTAAAAAATGGGCAAATGACCTGAAAAGACACTTCTCCAAGGAAGAAATACAAATGGCTAAAAAGCACATGAAAAAATGCTCAAAATCGCTTGCTATCAGGGAAATGCAAATCAAAACTACAATGAGATACCATCTTACACCCATCAGAATGGCAGCTATTAAAAAAACTGGAGACACTAAATGTTGGAGAGGATGTGGAGGAATAGGAACCCTCATCCACTGCTGGTGGGACTGCGGTATGGTCCAGCCACTGTGGAGGACAGTTTGGCGGTTCCTCAGAAAACTAACAATAGATCTTCCGTATGATCCAGCAATTCCACTGCTCGGTATATACCCAGAAGAACTGAAAGCAAAGACACAAACAGATATATGCACACCAATGTTCATAGCAGCATTGTTCACCATTGCCAAAAGTTGGAATCAGCCCCGGTGCCCATCAACAGACGAATGGATAAGCAAAATGTGGTACATACATACAATGGAATATTACTCAGCTGTAAGAAGAACAAAGTGCTAACACATAGAATAACGTGGATGAATCTTGAAGACCTTATGTTGAGTGAAGCAAGCCAGGCACTGAAGGATGACCAGTATATGACCTCACTGATCTGAACTGAGGAAAGTGAGTAGTCTCTGAGAACCATTGTCTGAAAGATAGGTTAACAAAAGAGAGTAAGGGAAGAGCAGGCTTTGAGCCATCACCCATATGGACATAATCTATGGTAAAGGGATAGAGTGTGGTTGCATGTTGGGGGATGGGGCAGATGAGTGGTGGTGTTCCTGGGTTTGGTGGTGCACCACTGGTGGGTGGGTGGATTAGGAAGGGCAGGTTCAAATTCCCAGGGCATGTAACTGTGAATCTCGACATTCCATGGGTCGGGATAAGGTGGTATTATGGGCCCAGGGGGGCTGGGGGGAAGGGAACAGTCAAAATCTAATGGGGTGTTTGGTGGTCATGGGGAAGGTTTTTCATTACCTTACAGTAATGGACACAGGTCATGGTAAATATCATCAAAATTATTAAACTGTATCATCTAAATTGTAAACTATACTGTAAATCATTGATAATGTTTAGTTGCTATATTTTGCTATCTGTATAACAGTTATAACAATGCTAACATCCAAAAAAAAAGGGGGTGAGTTAATGTGGGGTGGGGAAAGGGGAGTGGTTTGGTATCTGGGAGTCTCCAGCACTCCGTGTGTGACTTTGCTGTGACCTAAGACTTCTTTGAAAATTAAATGAAAAATTGGGAGACAACGGGGATTGAGAGGGGGAAGGTGTCACGGCACACCAGACATCCGATAACACAGTGATAAAAGGAAGGAAAGAAAAGAAAAGAGAAAGGAAAAAAAATGAATATATATATATATATATTTTTAAGGCATTTCCTTTGCTTTTTTGCCCATTTTTTGAATATCCCAATCTGCTAATTATATTTTATTTTGTTTTGTTTTTTGTTTGATTTTTTTTTTAAAGATTTTATTTATTTATTCATTTATCCCCCCCTTGCTGCCTGTGCTCGCTGGGTCAGCCAACCACGCCGTGCGGGCGGGCCTGCCTTCACCAGGAGGCCCCGGGAACCAAACCCGGGGCCTCCCATATGGTAAACGGGAGCCCTACTGATTGAGCCACAGCCGCTTCCCTTGTTTGATTATTTGTTTTTTGTTTTTGTTTTTTTTTTCCCCTGAGTTTCCTTATGTTTGTCTCTTGCATGTAAGCTTATCATACTTGTTTCTTTTTCCTAGTAAGTGTATTTGATTATTTTATGGACTACATGTTCATGGAGGATTTGGATCACAGAAGGGTTACAATGGGTACTGGAGGGAATTATTGGTGGGGGGTGTCTGGGAGGGGGGTTTCATGGGAATTAGTTCATCCGAATATACATGAAAGATATACAAAATCGTTCAAAAGATCAAAAGATGGGGCATGGTCACGATGGGTGGACAATCACACAATAAATGAGGGAATCTGAATTCCTAGCCTGGAGAGCTCTGCCACAGTCTCCAAGGGAACAGCAATAGTCCTCTGAGTGCAGGGACAGTGTCTGTCAAAAGAGGATGACCCACTGATGTGTTCTTTTTATTGATGACTACCCTTGTGAGTCTTTGCTCTTGTAACTGAGACTTATCCTGCAGTTGTGGGGTGCCTAAGGGTTGCCATCTGAGAGCCTCCTTGTTGCTCAAATGTGGCCTCTCTCTAAGCCAAACTCAGCATATGATTGCATTACCTTCCCCCCAACGTGGGACATGACTCCCGGGGATGAGCCTCCCTGGCAACGAGGGATTAATACCAAGTGCCAACTGGCAACACAACTGGAAAAAGACCTTGAATTAAAGGGGGAAAAGGATAAATGAGTTCAAGTGGCTAAGAGACTTCAAAGAGAGTCGGGAGGTCATCCCAGAGGTAACTCTTACGCACACCTCAGTAGGAGCTCATAGAACCTAAGTGCCTATCACCCCACACAGAGGGGCTCCTGAGAGCTCTGGAGACACCCAGGTCCTATATAAGTGGGGATAGACCCAGAGACTGATGCCTTATCAGTGGGCTCTATTTTGGAATCTGTGCTCCTGAGAGTGACAGAATTGGACTCAAATAAGTCCTCCCTGCACATGGTTCATCAGTCCCTTCTATTCAAACCTACATGTGATGCTGGAGTTTCTTAGGTATACTTCCAGAGACTGGAGCCTCTGGCCTACCTATGTGCCAGGTTTGCATGGAATCTCAGTGGAGCTGCAACTCCTACCCTATAGCTCAATGGACTCATCCAAGTCACCTGGCGAGGAGACAACGATGGGCAATGGCCATTCCAGGGAATGGAGAGGGCCTGCATCTGCAGGCAGGATCGTCCCACCCACCATATCCATGGGATATAAGCCCTCTCTCACTTGGAGTTGGAGTGGACATCACCATCCCAGTTGCCTCTGGATTGGGGGAAGAACTATGGACTAGAGTGGACTTGATGGTATTCTCTTGCTCACATATGGTGATTCTAGCAATGGAAGAAATTATAACAATGAGGTGGAGCCAGTGGCCACTTGACACTTTTGGGGCAGGGAGGGGACGAGCAGTTGAAATACAGGGGCTTCTTTGGGATTTGGAGGTTGTCCTGAGTACCGTTGTGGCAAAGGATATAGGCCATTTTAAATCAGCACACACCACTCAGAACTGTGTGGGAGAGAGTGTGGTCTACAGTGTGAACTGTGGTCTATGGTTGGTGGCAGGGCCCCAGGATGTATAAGTCCATTGAGGGTGGTGGGCCACACTTGTGGGAGATGTTTGTGTGGGATGTGGTGGGAGGTGTGGGAGGTGGGCAACATGGGAATCCCAGTGGGTTCCGTGTAATATTTTAGGTAATCTAAGCACCTCTTAAAACATATTTATATATATATATATAAATAACATTTTTGTAAGCAAATGCACATATATGCTTATATATTTATATATCATTTTGCAAATGTTGGTATGTATTGTGAAAATTTTTATTTTTACCCACAATAAAAATATATATATATATATATTACTACTAACTATAGTCCGTATCTTACCTTTGGTGTAGTTTTCCCCCAACCCACCGTGTTTTTGTTTTTTTTTTTTTTAGGTATATAAATATTTATGAAATATAATAGTCATCAGTGAGACATATTTTAAAAAAACACTTGCTTGATGTATTAGTTTTTTAAATATAGATATTTAGGGCTATAAATTTCCCTCTTATCACTACCTTTGCTGTATCACATAAGTTTTGATAAGTTGTGTTCTCATTTTCATTCATCACAATACATTTACTAATTTCACTTACAATTTCTTATTTGATCCACTGATTGGTTTGGGAGTTTGTTATTCAGCCACCACATATTTGTGAATTTACCTCTTTCCCATCTATTATTGATTCTCAGTTTCATTCCATTATGTTCTGAGAAGTTGCTTTGTATCACTTCAATATTTTTATATTTATTGAGACTTACCTGGTAACCTAACATGTGGTCTGTCCTGGAGAAAGATCCATGGGCACTTGAGAAGATTGTATAACCCGCTGATTTGGGATGCAACATTCTGTATATTTCTGTTAGGTCTATCTTGTTTATAATATTGTTCAAGTTCTCTGTTTCCTTGTTGATCTTCTGTCTAGTTGTTCTATCTAATGATGTGAGTGGAGTGTTGAAGTCTCCGACGATTATTGTAGAAATGTCTATTTCTCCCTTCAGTTTTGCCAGAGTTTGCCTCGTGTATTTTGGGGCACCCTGGTTAGGTGTATAGATGTTTATGCCTGTTATTTCTTCCTGGTGGATTGTCCCTTTTATCAACATATAATGGCCTTCTGTATCTCTTAAAAATTTTTGCATTTAAAGTCTGTTTTATCTGATATTAGTACAGCTTCCCCTGCTCTCTTTTGGTTACTGTTTGCATGGACTATCTTTTTCCAACTTTTCACTTTCAGCCGGTTAATATCCCTGGGTCTAAGGTGAGTCTCTTGTAGGAAGCATATGGATGGCTCAGACTTTTTTATCCATTCTGTCAGCCTATATCTTTTTTTTTTAAGGAGATACCAGAGATTGAACTCAGAACCTCATACCTGGGTTGGCACTTGAGCTACACTCAAGCACTTGAGCTACACTCAAGCACTTGAGCTACA
>JAKSZT010054013.1:372770-386643 GCA_026826555.1 Tolypeutes matacus
TGAGCTACACTCAAGCACTTGAGCTACACTCAAGCACTTGAGCTACAGCCCCTCCCCTCAGCCTATATCTTTTGATTGGGGACTTTAATCCATTCACATTCAATGATATTACTGTAAATACATTATTTATTTCCACCATTTTATTCTTTGGTTTTCATATGTCATATTTTATTTTTGTCTGTCTTTTTACTGTTTTGGTTATCTTTTCTGCCATTCTTTCTTCTATAGTCTCTTCCAAGTCTCTCTCTCTCCCCTGTCTTTTTCTTTCAGGCTGTATGGTTTTCTTTAATATTTTCTGCAAAGTTGGATTCTTTTTTTTATGAACTCTCTTAGTTTCTGTTTCTTTGTGAATATTTTATACTCACCTTCACATTTGAAGGACAATTTTGCTGGATAAAGAATTCTCAGCTGGAAGTTTTTCTCATTCAGTATCCTAATTGTATCATACCACTGTCTTCTTGCCTCTATGGTTTCTGATGAGAAATCTGCACTAAGTCTTTCTGGGAGTCCCTTGTATGTGACAGCTTGCTTCTCTCTCGCTGCTCCCAGGATTTCCTTTATCTTTGACATTTGACATTCTGAGTAGTATGTGTCTTGGCGTAGGTCTATTTGGGTTTATTCTGAGGGGGTATGCTGCACCCCTTGGACATGTAAGTTCATTTCTTTCGTGAGAGTTGGGAAATTTCCAGCGATTATTTCCTTGAATACTCCTTCTGCTCCTTTTCCCTTCTCTTCTCCTTCTGGAACTCCCATGACACATATGTTGTTGTGTTTCATGTTATCATTCAACTCCCTGAGCCCCTGCTCAATTTTTCCATTCTTTTCTCTCTGTTCTTTTCTCTCTTCAATTTCAGCTGCCTGTCTTCTATATCACTTATTCTTTCTTCTATCATTTCATGTCTGCTGTTGTATGTGTTTTTGTTTTCTTTTGTTTTGAGGTACCAGGGCTGGGGTTGAACCAGAGACCTCATTAGTGGGAAGCCGGCACTCAACTACTGAGCCACATTGGCTCTCCTGAGTTGGCTTATTCTTTTTGTTGTTGCTGTTATTTGTTTTGTTGTTGTTGTTGTTGTTTGTTTGTTTTTAGGAGGCAGTGGGAACCAAACCTGGGACCTCCCATGTGGGAAGCAGGCACTCAAGCACTTGAGCCACATCCCCTCCCCTCTAATGTGTTTTTTGTTTCACCTATCATGTCTTTCATTCCCCTGAGCTTGTTACTTTTCTAGTCAGGTTTTCAAATTCTTTTTTGTGCCTGCTCAGTGTCTTCTTGATGTCCTTTATCTCTTTAGCCATAATGTATTTCAACTCATTAATTTGATTTTGGAGATTTGTATGCATCTTGTTGATTAGCTGTCTCAAATCCTGTGTCTTTTCTCGGGCCATTTCTTCTGTATCCTTAGTATGGCTTATAATTTTTTGCTGATGTCCAGACATCTGATTAGGATGGTGAGATTACGCAGATGCTCAATTTCTCTCTCTTTCATAGGGATTTAGTGGCAGGAGGCTGTGTGTTACTGCTGTTTTTGATTCTTGGTTCAGCCTGTTCTGGATCATTGGGATTGTCCCTGTCAGTTGCTGAAATCTGGCTCTGGACCCAGTAATGGGTTGCAGACCTGCTTCCAAGGGCTTTGGGGAGGGAAGCTGTAAAGGCCAGAAAAAAACCCTCTTACTTATTTACTTTTAATTTCCTCATATGCACATCCTTGGTCAGCCAGCAGATGGTGGTCTTTGGCAGCTTGCTCAGTTCACAGCCTGGTTGGAGTGTGTTTGCTGCAACATGGACCAGATCAATGTGGTAGAAGATCCTGCCTGGAGGCTAAGAGCCTCATGATTCAAGCTTTCTCAGAGACAGTTCTCCAACCTTTGCTGGCAGACCCCTCCCTTTTCCCAGGTAGGAGATGATTCCACTCCCCTCTGCATCCTCAATGAGAGGTCCAGGTCAGTGGAGAGGTGTTTGAGAGTCAGATCTCTAGTGCCAGATCTCTTTAGTCCTGTGCCGGCTCCCAAGGCAAACAATGGCGCAGCCCCACCTGGCTGGGAAGGGCTGGTGGCACACAGCAGACAAAATTTGTGGGTCAAAAGCTGAGTCAGCTTTAGGCTGTGTCCCTCTCTCTCCCCTTCTTGGGGAGGTGGGTCCTGGGGCCCCCTTTGTCTGTAGCCACTGGCCCCGAGGCTGCTGCATTTAACTCACAGTTTTGCCGCCATAATTGTTTCCCTGTGCCCCTCTCTCTTCTGGGCTGAGTCTAGCCTTCCCCTGTTGTCCTAAACCCTAGAAGGTTTTTTCCAGGCCATCCCTGCCTGTTCTCTAGCTGTTTTTCTGGGAGAGAAGAGAGTCCTGGGTCTTTCGAGTCTGCTATCTTCCCAGAAGTCCTCTTCCATACTTTTTTGAATCCATAAAATACTTCATAAAGAAAAAGAAAAAGTGAACAACTTGAGCTCAAAATAAGAAAGGGGGACTGGGCTGCGGGCATCCAGAGGGAGCTGGGGGCTGGCCCACTCGCAGGCAGACATGTGCCTTCCGGACTGAGTTTGCATCAGCACCTGAAGACTCTCATTTCCCACCTACACAGAACAGGCTGCAAGGTGGGGAAGGGAAGGGGAAGGGGAGTGAGGCAGGGCACTGGAGTGGGGAGAGCATGAGGGGAGGGTAGATGAGGTACATGTAGTGGGAGGACATGAGGGGAGAGCACTAAGGAGGTGCATGGCAGGGGGAGGGCGTGGTGGGAAGGGGGAAGGCACAGTGGAAGAGGGCTCACCAGCGGAGGGGGGAGGGCACGAAGAGCACGAGGGGTGCAAAGGGGGGAAGGGTGCAGTGGTGTTGGGAGGAGTGAGAGGAGAGCTCCAGGGGAGGGGACATCTGCCGTTAGGACCTAGCAGAGCCTGGGTGGCGGCGGGTGGGCTGGAGGGGTCTCTGGAGGCCAAGCGGGCCTGGTTCCCCATCTCCCAGGCAGGACCCTGGAGGCCTCAGAGCAGGGCCTGGTCGGTGGGGTGGGGGTTGCTGCCACCAAGGGGCAGGGAGGGCCTGGGCAGGGTAGGGGGGTAGGCCCTGTAAAGAGGGCCCAGCTACCTCCGTTTTGGGGGTGCTCTTTGAAACAAAAGCAGAACTCCTGGGCCTAAAGGGGTTTCTGCACCCGCTGGGAGGCTGCCGCTCTGCCTGGGTTAAATGTCCATGGCCCACAGCCCCTGCCCCTTCCGCCTGCTGCCCCTCGCCTTCGGTACTTAAGACTGCAGCTGGTGGGGCTGGGTGGACCCCAACAGTCTGGCAGGGCACCCAGAGTCTCACCACCTGGGGGAGGCACCTGTGAAGGGTCCCCAGCTTCTGAGAAGGAGCAGGCTGGGAGGGCCTGGAGGAGGGGCACCCAGGGGCAGCAAGGCCGGCGCCCATGCCTCTCCCTCTGGGAGATTTTTGGGCCCAGCATTTGTACTTTTATGCCTGCCCCTATCTAATAGTGAAGGACTGTTTCAAGTGTGAATCAGACAGCACACACTTTAAACGAAATAAAGTGACTTAATTTGGAAAATCATGTAGACATTTTCATTTATGGTAATTTATTAACATGATTTATTTTACATCAGTACTGGAAATTTAATAGAAACCTCAGTGTCAAACATCTATTTGAGAGTTCTTTATAAAGGCACTGAGGTACAAAAGTTATGTTATAGTGCACCAGTTTTAAAAATTCAACAAGTCAGTCTCAATAGTGAAAACTCCTTTTCCAGTAGAAAATGCAAACATATAAACTATAATTTGTGTTTATCTCCCCCCTCCCCTCCCATTTCCATATTATATTTGATTTTAAATATTTTTCAGGTATAAAGGCAAACGTTGCATGCAACAGAAAAATATAAGCCTGTAATTAGTACTAACGATGGCATTTTAAAACAGAAATTTCACCTTCCACACGCTGTCATCGTCTCCCCCACGTTTCTTTGGGAGGGAGGTGTGGCTACAGAATAACAAAAGTGCTGACTCGGGGAGTTTCGTGGCCCTGGGCACGTGCCCTCACCAGGGTGGCGCGGGGGCTCACCAGGATGCGGGACGCACCGCCGGCCGCTCGGGGCAGAGGAAATGCCCTGTGGCTGCAGACAGAACAGCTCACAGCTGACGTCCGAAGTGCTTGGCCTGCGCCCGAGGGCCGCCACCTGCCAAGCAGCTCCCGCGGACGGACGCGGCGCGCGGGACGTCGGGGCGCACGGGCAAGCGGGGCGCGGGGACGTCGGGGGTCGCAGCAGGACCGGTCAGCGGCCCTGGGAGGGGGCGTCAGCGCTTCAGGACGGAGCCCGTCAGGCTCGGGCATCTCTAAACGTGCAGCATCTGGCCACATCCGCACAATGCAGGGGGCCTCTGGAGCGCATCCCCTGGCCACGTGTGTTCTCCCTTACATCCATAGTCCCAGGACACTGTCCCCAGCGTCATCTGACCCTCCTCACCCTGAGCTAGGGGCTGGGGTGGGGGGCACAGCGACGGCCGCACAGGCAGGCAGTGCTGGGGGCAGTGGGTGCCTAACCAGGGTGAACTCAGCAGCCAGAGCCGGCGGGGGGGCGCTTCCCTGAGGTGAAGTGGGGGACGGCTGGCTGCCGGGAGCCCTCAGCACAGGGAGCCCCGGGGCTAGGGTGGGCTCCAGCTGGACCCACACTTTTCAAGAGGCCATGCAGGTCTGAATTCTAGCTGGAGTTTTCCATGACCAGGAGCTGAGCGCGTGGTTTGAATAGGAAGGAAGATCTTGGAATTCTGTCCTTGCCCTAAGCATGAGATGCATTCATGCTGAGAGCAGAGGTGTGTTGTGCTTGAAGGAGGAGGGGTGGAGAGGGCACAGGTAGGTTCCTTGACCTGTCCTGCCCTCCCTCGTGCTGTGTAACTGTAGGCACCAGTGGGCGGAGGCTTTGGCGGTAGAAGTGGGGCTGCCAGCTCTTCCCAGCACCCATGCAGGCACAGCGCCTCTAGCAAGGTGAGCGGGATGGAGAGGCCACTGGGTGGGCCGTGGACCTCTTGGGGGGGGGCTCAGGCTCAGGTCACTTCCGACCCTGGGATCCAGTGGCTGACCCTCGTGTGTCCTGACCAGAGCTCTGAGAGGGGTCCTACCATGGACGGGACCAGCCAAGGTGCAGGCATCCACGTGCCCAGGTGCCCGGCAAGGCCTGACCTTTAACAAGGCAGAAATGCACATAACAAAGGGCTGCAGCATTGGAACAGGGCTGGGTGCTGGTACAGGGGATGAGAGAAAGGCCCGGAGAAGCGAATGTCCTGGACAGTGGAGCTGCAAGGCCCTCCCCAAGGGTCTCTGCCATGACCAGAGACCCCCAGAGCACAGAGGAGATGGGGAGCACTGTCCACTCGGCTCTGGCCTGAAGCCCTTGCTGATGGGGCCAGAGCTCTCTGCTGACCCTCAAGTGGCCTGAACTTCACTCTCAGCCACAAGTGGCCTCTGGCTGGTGGACTAGGGGTGAACTTAATTTCTGATTTATGCTTTCCTATCCAAATTTCCTGCCATCGGAGTGCATCACCTTTACCGTTAAAAAAAAAAGTTATTTGAAAATGCAGTGGCTACCTGCCCAGTCTTGAATAATTCTTCCTGGCAAGGCAACTGGAATCCTTTGAAAGACAGAAGAAAAAGAATCTGCAAGTAGGAGTCTCTTTAGACAACTGATTTCCTGTTTCTTTCTATATGTTTTTCTCTTTACTTCTAAAACCAAGCTGTGCAAGCTGTACCAAAAGACAGATGACCATCAACCATCTGAAACACCAGACAGACTTCCAGAAGGAATGGGAAGTCACCCCATCAGGTGCATCCCATGTGCAGCCATGCAGCTTCCGTCTCTGTCCTGGAGTCCCCGAGACAGGCTGGTGTCATAGCAAAGCGCCTTGTGCAATATGATTTGGAACTTTCTAGATTCCTCCCATGCACGGGCTCACGGCCACCTTTTGCACAGCGAGTTATAATTTTTAATCACCATTCTCATCAGTGAAAGAGCCAGGGTGCCCGCCGCTCTCCGGCTGCCACTTCCCAGAGGCGCTGCTGCCGCCTCCAAGCCAGGCAGGGGCGCGGGAGGCGGGCTTGGGAGCCTTTCCTCACAGCCGCAGGCGCTGGCTGCCCCTGGACGGGGAGTTCTGCCAGGCATGCCAAGGAGTCTCGCTGCTGCCGCTTCTGTATCCACATTAACCCTTCAAAGAAAAATACTGTCATATTCGAAAAGATTGAAGACCGCTTCGCATTTAGCGATAACCGCTGCCTGCGCTACACGCGTGGAGCAGAGCAGGGGAGCTGTGCACCTCTGCAGCGCTGCGTTGGGATGGCTCGGACCCTGCATCCAGGTGTCCCGAGGCCGAGCGCGCCGAGCCGGCCAGACGCCGGAAACGGCTTCGGAGCTACGGCAGGAAGGAGCACTCTGAGGCTCTGGGCGGCATCAGCGTTGCCAGGGCGCTTTTGGGGAACGGCCCTGACACCCCACTCTGGCTGTAAGTGGCCCACGGGGGCGAGTCCAGGGGCTCACGCTTGACCATGGGTGCAGCCCCAGGAGCTCTGCAGTCGTAACGCAGCGGGTACGGCTGGCGCGCGCCATGGCCCCGCACCCAGCGGCAGTGCGGAGGCCCCGGCTCGGGAAGGCTGTGCACGTGCTCCAGGCAGCCGCGGCTTGCCGGGTAGAAGGGGGCCAGCTCCCTGTTGGATCTGGAGGTGGCCTTGCAGTGGGGGTGCGCCCCCAGCACACGATGCGCGAAGTGTGGGGCGAAGGTGGGGTGCCTGGGGCCCGCACAGAGGGGCAGGGGCGTGGGGTGGTCCGACTCCGTCTTCAGGTGCACCCCGCTGGGGAGGCCAACAGGCTGTCTCCCGGCATCGTCACTGGCGCCCAGACACAGCCGGGGGGGCCCCACAAGGTAGCCGTCGGCAGCGCCCTCAGAACTAGAATCATTTTCCACTTTGATGGGCACATCCAGGGACAGCACTGGATGAGCCGCGGCTCCCAGGGGCACTGGCACACTCTGCAACTTGGCACTCTCTGTGGAACAGCCCGCCACTGCGAAGCCCTGAGCTCGAGGGGGAGGGGGGAAGGGGCAGGTGGGGGGAGGGTGTGCCTGGCCTGGATTACCATTCCGCAAGGGCCTGCTGGTCCAGCTGGAGTGAGTGCTAGGGGAATGACTCAGCGGATGAGGGCTGGATGGATTCCTGAAAGCAGGGACACTGCTGGCATTAAAAGTGCCCAGGACACCTGGGTAGGGCATGCAGGCACCACGGGGCTGGGCACATGCAGAGAACGGATCGCCATTACTGGGCTCCAGCTTTAGCCTGGCACTGCCGTCCTGGCCCAGTTTTCCTGTTGTCCAAGTGAGGTGCTTTGTCTGTCCCTGTGTGTCGAAGTGGCAGTCGTATGGGTGTGCTTCCTTCTGCACCCTCACGCCAGAGGAGCCGCCCATGGTCCTCCCATGCTCCTCTTCCCTGCAGAGGAGAGATGGCCCATTAGACAAGGCCACATCTGGCCGGCCACCGGGCCCACCGCGCGATTGAGGGCTGCGGCCAGCTGGCCCCACGCTACCCTGCCCAGTTAAGCAGCCACAGCCCCACGAGGTGGTGCCAGCGGCGCCACTGGGCCGCCTGTGAGAAAGCCGCGTCCGTGGGGCTGAGGGCTGGCCCAGGGGCTGGAGCAGGTCCTGCCCCACCGCCTGCCTCCGCACCCCAGGCGCCTGCGCTGCTAGAGAGCAGCGCGTCCTCCCTGGGAACACACCAGCGCGTCACGCTGTGCAGGTGGTTCCGGGGAGGACGCAGCACAGCTTGCCCATGAGGAACGGCCAGAGGGGGTGTGGTCATGTGACCCCCAGCTCCGGGGCCCGAGAGTTCGGCCTTGATTGCCATTCTCCTGCTCAGGGGGGCCTTACTGCACATCATGAGCATTACTATGGTTCCCAACCCCTTGATTTTTGACCTGTCAGCCACGTTGAGGTAGACTAGTGATGGCAGGAGTCAGAAGTCCAGTGCATGGATCATGGGCAAGACCCAGAACTGGTCAGATTCCAGTCCTTGGGGCCAAAACAGCCCAGTGTAGACATGTGCCAGCAGTGCAAATGAACAAGTGTTTGTGGGGAGAGGAAGGACCGTACATTACATCATTAGGTATCCTTATTTACCCTGCTCTTTCTTATAATGGTTAGAATAGTATATTCCTAAGATAAATCAGAAAAAAAGAAGAAAGGGTAGAAAAGAATTGTCCAGGTTCCCATGTCTAAGCCCAGTGCAGACATTACTAATCAATCACAGCACGCATTGCAGCTGAGCCTGCACAGTGCGGGGACTCTTCTCAGCACAGGGAGCCTCTACAGAGACAGAGGTGGCACGTGATGCCAAGGATGTGGGAAGATGGTGAAGCAGGAAGCTCCAGAAACCAGCCTCTCCACCTAAACAGCTCTTAGCTGGCAGGAACTGTTTGAACCAAGTCCTTTGAAACTCCAGAGTACAGCAGAGCACTGTGCAGCATCCAGGGAAGAGCTGGAGGAAAAGGCTGGTAAACTGTGGTAAATATTGGTGAAATTCACCCTCCCTGCCGGGGCCACCACCCCCCAGCCCCCAACCATGTGGCAGGCAGCAGAGGGGGCTGCAGCCTGGGATCCAGGTCTGGCTTGCCAATGCCAGGATGGGTTATAAGGACCCAGACTTCCAAAGTCCAGGGATAGGTGGTCTCACTGCTGATCACTGCTTTTGATGAGCTACTTCAGATGGCTGGGAGGCTGGCTCTGAGAGTGGCTATTGTTCCACTCTCAGAACAATTATGAGGAAAAATTACGAGGAATCTTAAAGAGGGAGTGCCTTTTTTTCTCTCGAATACTTTGGAAAAGTCACAAATTGACTTCAACAACAGCCATAAAAAATAACTAGCTATGCCAGAGAAGGGGGAGAACTAGATTACCAGAGTTATAACAATACTCAGAATGTCCAGCTCTCATAAAAAATTACAAAACACACAAAGAAACAGAAGAGCATGGCCCATTCACAGGAAAAAAAGAATTTGCCAGAAACCATCCCTAAGGAAGTGTGACAATCTGAAGCTGGGTAGACTCCAGAAAATCCTGTTCCTAAATAAAGCAAACCCATTTCTGTGCGTGCAGACCTATTGTAGATGGGACCTTTTGATTAGATTCAGTTAAGGGACCTTCCTTTTGATTAGATCACTTCAGTGGGGCATGGCCCAGGGTGGGGCTCAATCATCCTACTAGAGTCTTTTATAAACAGGAATAAAGAGGTGCAGGCACAGGGAAAAAGACCGGCAGTGACAGGGAGCTGCCTCCGGAAGTTGAAGTTAACAAACCCAGGAGAGAGAAAAGCCACAGACAGAGCAGCCTGAAGCAGAAGCAGCAACAAGGCCTGGAGGAGAGGGGAGAGGCGAGCCACCGCCACCATTACGCCCTGCCGTTTGCCTGACTGCCCACAGCTGAGCTGGGGGAGAAAGTGAGCCTAGAGAAGGCAGGGACCTGGACATCTACCCCAGCCTTAGAACTGTAGCTTTTAACCTAATAAATCCTATTGTAAAAGCCAACACATTTCTGGTACATTGCTTCCAGCAGCTTGTAGCAAACTAAAACAACACTACTGACTTTATAGAAATAAAGGGATTATGTGCGGGTACTAGGAACAATTATAGGACAACAAACAAGAAACCTGGATGAAATGAACAAATTCCTTGAAACACACAAATTACACAAGAAGAAATAGAAAATTTCAAAATATTTATAACAAGTAAAGAAATTGAATCAGTAATTAAAAACATCCCCCCAAAGAAAAGTCCAGTACCAGTCAGTTTCACTGCTGAATTCTACCAAACATTTAAAGAAGATTTAACATCAATCCTTCTCAAACTCTTCCAAAAAATAGAAGAGGAGGGATTACTTCCTAACTCATTCTATGAGGCCAGCATTACCCTGATAACAAAGTCAGATAAAGATATCACAAGAAAAGAAAATTACAGACCAATATCTCTAATGCATATAGAGGCAAAAATCCTCTAACTGAATCAAACAGTATATTAAAAGGATTATATACCACGGCCAAGAGGGATTTATTCCAGGAATGTAAGGATGGTTCAGCATAAGATAATCAGTCAACATAATACACCACATTAATATCACAAGATCATCTCAGTCGAAGCAGAAAAGGCATTTGACAGAATCCAACATCCTTTCGTGATAAAAACACTCACAGATAACTAGGAAAATAAAGGACCTTTCTCAGCATGATAAAGCATGGACGCCTACTTTCACTACTGCTATTTAACATTGTCCTGGAAGTTCTAGCCAGGGCAGTCAGGCAAGAGAAAGAAATGAAAGTCACCCGCAATGGAAAGTAAGAAGTCATATTGTCGCTATTTTCATATGACATGATCCTACATAAAGAAAATCCCAAAGAATCATTAGAAAGCTACTAGAGCTAATATATAAATGTACCAATTTGTAGGGTTGAAGTCATCTGGGTGACTATTCACCAGTAATGAACAATCTGAAAAGGAAATCAAGAAAGCAATTCCATTTACAATGGCATCTAAAAGAATAAAATAGGGAAGCGGCTGTGGCTCAATCAGTAGGGCTCCCGTTTACCATATGGGAGGCTCCGGGTTCGGTTCCCGGGGCCTCCTGGTGAAGGCAAGCCCGCCCGCACGGCGTGGTTAGCTGACCCAGCGAGCACAAGCAGCAAGGGGGGGATAAATGAATAAATAAATAAAATCTTAAAAAAAAAGAATAAAATACCTGTGGTGGTTTGAAGCTCTATGTACCCCCCAGAATTAAATTATTAAGTATCTTAATTATGATTTAATTTTCACGTTTTTGATAGACTGTATTTTACTAAAATATAGCAGTATGAATATAGTGATTTGTCCCCACTAGCTAAAAATAGAGAATATACCATTATGTTTTCTTTTTTTCAATTGATGTTTTATGCTAATGTCATGGACAATGCGAGAATAATTTTTAAGTTAGGGCTGTGGCGTTATGGGCAAATATTTATTTATTTATTTTTTTTTTTTTTTTTAAAGATTTTATTTATTTATTCATTTATCCCCCTCTTGCTGCTTGTGCTCGCTGGGTCAGCCAACCACGCCGCGCGGGCGGGCCCGCCCTCACCAGGAGGCCCCGGGAACCGAACCCGGGGCCTCCCATGTGGTAAACGGGAGCCCCACCGACCGAGCCACAGCCGCTTCCCAATGGGTAAATATTTAAAACTCTCTTTTAAGGTCACCATATATGTGTGTGTGTTTTACAATAACATAAATGACCAAAAGGGAAAATACGGGTGGAGATTTTGTCCTCTGCTGTCTGGAGGCCCTCTGCTCCCCTTCTCTCGGGTCCATGGAGGCGTCTAGTCCCGTCTCCACCATGGGGGGTTGCTCCTCCTGTATCTGGGGTGAAGCCACTGCTCCCCGGGTGGCGGACCCAGAAGTGAGTGTGCAACCAAGGAGGGCCGGGTGGGCGCCCCGCTCCAGCTTCCTGGGGCTGGGCCCACAGTGCAGTCTATGAGGCAGAAGGGCCACTCCATCCACTGAGTCCCTAGGGAGCCACGGAGGTGGAGGCCTTGTGCACCCCACAACCTCCCTGGGACCCCAGAGAGCTTTTAGGGGCGCTGGGGGGAGGCAGCTGAATCTGCCCCCCGCCGCGCTGCAGGAAGGCCTCTGCCCACAGCAGGCGTCCCTGTGAGATCTGCCACGCCCGTCACAGCCAGCAGTGGCCGGAGACGCGGCTCCACAACGGGACAGAAGCTTCGGGATCCTAGGCCAGAGAAGGGGGTCCAGGGCACACAGGGTCCCTGGAGACGTCAGCCGGGCAAGTGGCTCCGCGGCGGGGGTGGGCGCGCAGGCAGCGCGAGTGGACACGGCTTCCGGGCGGGGGGCAGATTCAGCCCTGTGGCTGGGATTTGCTGGGGGCGCGCTGAGCTGCGCGGAAGGAGGCCCTTGGCAGCCGCGCACTCACCCCTCGGGCTCAAGCGGGAGGTCGGGCCCGCGACTGGGGTCTGTCTGGACTCTGAGCACGGAGACGCGGTTTTCTCCATTGCTCCTTCCTGCAAATATTTGGAGACGGGAAGAGGCCGTCAGCGAGCGAAGCGCGCGGCCCCTGGTGCCTGCAAGCCTGGGCGCGAGTGCCCCAGGAACAACAGCAGGGCGCAGGGCCTCGCCCAGGCACCACCCGCCCTCTCCAAAGCGCACTTCCTGCAAGAAGCCCGGATTTCCAGGGGCAGGCGTCGTTTTGCCTGAAAGTAATGCCAAGGGGAAAAACAAGAAAGAGTAGCTAGCCAATTAAGAAAAATACCTGTTAAGTAATTGGGTTTCCCAAGAAATTCTGATTCACACAGACCCGGGGTGGCTTTTGTTCTGTGAAGAACAGAACAAGGTAAATAAAAAGCGTGTTGGTCACAGAAACCAAATGACGGGAGTTGTTAAAGTCAAGACCAAGGGATGGAGATGAGAACGGCAACTCCTTGTTTACCTGCTGAAAACGCACGTAAGAGCTAAAGTTACTTCAGGAAAGACGCCTCTGGAACCAACTGCCACATGCACCAAAAGGGGCAGAGCAGTAGGTAGCGATTCAGGAGATATGGGAAGCCAAGGAAACTGCTGCCTTTTGAAACTGGTGGGTGAGCACATTCTCCCCTGGACTGCAACTTTGCCCCTGAATTCTAGGAGTGCCCTAGCCCTAGCCCTAGCCCTAACCCTAACCCTAACCTAACCCTAACCCTAACCCTAACCCTAACCCTAACCTAACCCTAACCCTAACCCTAACCCTAACCTAACCCTAACCCTAACCCTAACCTAACCCAAGCCCTACCCCTACCCCTAGCCCTACCCCTAGCCCTATCCCTAGCCCTACCCCTACCCCTAGCCCTAGCCCTAGCCCTAGCCCTAGCCCTAGCCCTAGCCCTACCCCTAGCCCTCCCCCTAGCCCTAGGCCTACCCCTAGCCCTAACCCTATCCCTATCCCTAACCCTAACCCTAACCCTAAGCCCTAACCCTAACCCTAACCCTAGCCCCTACCCCTAGCCCTAGCCCTACCCCTATCCCTAACCCTATCCCTATCCCTAGCCCTAACCCTAACCCTAACCCTATCCCTAGCCCTATCCCTAACCCTAGCCCTAGCCCTATCCCTAGCCCTACCCCTAACCCTCCCCCTAGCCCTAGGCCTACCCCTAGCCTTAACCCTATCCCTATCCCTATCCCTATCCCTATCCCTAGCCCTAGCCCTAGCCCTACCCCTAGCCCTACCCCTACCCCTAGCCCTAAACCTAACCTAACACTACCCCTAACCCTAACCCAACCCTAACCACCTGTGTGCAAACCCTATGTCCCTTCACCATGCCTCACGAAATCCTAACAGGTTGTTCTGAGCATCCGCATCGTACGGAGTTGCTGCCCGTGACCCCGGTCCAGATCTCCCCGCGCCCCCAAACCGCTGACCGCTGCTCGGGCACCGCTAACCCCACCGCAGACCCCCACCCTATGCTGCCCTGCGCGCGTGGCCAGGAGCCGGCACTTCCCCGCCCGGGCGCCAGGGGGCGGTGCGGCCCCGCTTTCCCGCGGGACTTCGTGTAAAGCTTCCCCATTATCGTGTTTTCAGGAGCGAACTCTCGTTATGTGAACTTCGGCTAGAAAACCAAGTCACAGCGGTTTAAAAAGCACAGAGAATTCCGAGGCAGTAAGCGGAACAGTGTTGCCAAGTGGGCCCACGGGGAAGCAGGGCGGGTGCCCGAGTCTCCTGGTTTCCCCGGGTGTGTCCGGGACGTTTGAAAGTAAGGTGGGGGCGCTTGGCCACGAGCGGACCCCGCGGCCTTCCGGGCTCCCGGGCACCCGCAGGCGCGCGCAGGGGCGGGCCGGGGGCGGTGCAGGGGGCGGGCCGGGGCGGTGCAGG
>JAKSZT010054013.1:387043-413591 GCA_026826555.1 Tolypeutes matacus
AAAAAAAAAAAAAAAAAAAAACCCCCCCCCCCCCCCCCCCCCCCCCCGGGCCGGGCGGGGCCGGGGGCGGGCCGGGGGGGGGCCGGGGGCGGCACGGGGGGCGGGCCGGGGGCGGGCCGGGGCGGCGCAGGCGCTGCCACCGTCCAGGTTTCCAGTTGCCAAGTGGTGAATTGAAAGAAGTTAGAGGTCAGTTAAGGGCGTTGGGGAGGAGGAAGCCTCCCAGCCACACCGAGCTTCCAGGCGCTGGAAAGCTGGTCAGAAGGGCCTCTGGGGCTCGCAGGGAGTAGCGTCCCGGGGCGCGGTGCCCGCCAGCTGCTGCCCGCGGTGGTCGGTGGCCTCTCAGTCCTCGGCGGGCGGACCGAGCCTCAGACCCCGCGTCCCTCCTGACGCGTGGGTGGGTAGATGAGGGGCTTGGCTTCAGCGGGCTTTATACTGAGGACCCGTCCCGACACCCGGATTATTGTCTCAGGTCAGGTCTTGGCTGACACCGCCCCCTTGCCAGCAGCCTGGGAGCTGGGGGCTGCGTTTGGGTGCGGGTGGGGTCACCTAGGGAAAAGAAGTGGGTGGGAGGTGCAGGGCCCTTTTGACCACAGGGGCGAGTGTTTCAAACGATCTGCTGGGGAAAGGTGAAAGTCGGCCATCAGCTGCCCCCGGCCTCCACTTCTCCCACCTCACTCACGAGAATCCTAACTGCAGAGCTGGAAAGCATCGTTCATAGATGTTCAACATTTTAGATCCCTTCCGCGAGATGCTGATACGTGCAACACAGATTTAACCTACTCCAAAGAAGTAGAGATGTGAATCACATGGAAAACTTAACACACGGCGTTTTCTCCTGCTGAAAACAGTAGACAGTAGAGCTTTCTACTGAGAAACCTGGCAGAAGGGCAGTGGGCCACTTGCCTCTGGGCCCTCCCCAGCTGGCTGGGCACCTCTGTCTCTGGCATTTCTCATGGTGAGACAACTTTGCTATTCAGTGGAGCACCCTGTGTGAAGGGAAGTGAAAGGGGCAGACGGCTGTGGTCCCTGACACCTCCACCCCCCCAATACAAACACAGGGTCTGGGAAAAATTTGAGACCAGCTCTGTAATGGAAGGACTTAGGAACTGTGGTGGTGTGAAGCAGTGTGAACCCCAGAAATACATGTTCTTGGACTTAATCCGTCCCTGTGGGTATGGGCCCATTGCACGTAGGACCTTTTGCTGAGGCTACTTCAGTTAAGGGGTGCCCCACCTCAATCAGGGTGGGTCTTACCATATTACTGAGTTCTTTATAAGAGGATGAAATTCAGACAGACAGGGAGAGCGCCGCAGACGGCCGGCCCAGAAGCTGAACATCAGTGAAAGCCGGGAAGAGAGGAGAAAGGCCAGCAGATGTGCCATGTGCTTTGCCGTGTGCTGGTCTTTGGGGAAAAGCATCACCTTCACGATACCTCAGTTTGGACCTTTTCCCGGCCTCAACACTGAGCTAATAAATTCACATTGTTTAAGCCAAACTGTCCCATGGTATTTGCTTGAGGGGCCTAGGAAATCAAGACAAGAACGGAGCTATTCTGGGAGTGTTTGGTGCCGTATTTTGCAAACATGTGCCTGAAAAACATTTGTCAATACAGCGAAACAATAGTTGTTGCCCACATAATCTACAAGCTTTAAAACACCAAACTTCTCGATTAATTATGTGTTGAACGTGCAGAAAGAACATGTAAGAAATATTAGGTTGTGGAACATTTTGTGACGATGTGAAAATCCAAACCAAGCCATAAGCACAGCAGCAGCTGGCAGCGTTGCGCATCGCGCTCACTCACTTTGCGTCCACGGCTGCGATGTCCGCCCTGTGCTTCCCCCGTAGAAGCGAGCTCCTCATCTTCATCTCCATGACGGAAGGCAGGAGAACTGGCACCGCAATGCAGAACAGAGAGAGCCGGGGCGGCAGGACGGTCCCGGACGGCGCCTTCTTCTTCTGTCCAAACAGGAATTTTAGTTTTCCTTGAAATTGCATCGTCTGGTGTTTTGGAGACAGAAATGGAGGGGTGTTCATAGAGAAGATTAGCGAGAGGGTCAAAGGGCACAGAGCCAAATGCATGATGCATTTACCGTCCTTACAGAAAGAGATGTGGAGAAGCCCTCAGTCGCCGTGAACGAACTCTCCGGGCCTCCTGGGGGTGTACGCGGCCCCAGGCCAGCAGAAGGTTCACCAGTTTCTCTGGAGCCCCTTCATATCCTTTAATTGACAGGTACGGTCTTATGTGTGTACACGCCAACCCCATACGCACACCGTGTGCGTGAATCTGCATCTACCTGGGCTGCCAACAACTCAGCTCAGACTCCACGATAGGAATTTCTCTAAGGGCCAATTCCATTTCAAAATTATCCTCTTTTCATTCATAATGATAAAACCTGGTGACCAGTGATTTTATTTAACAAAAGTGTATACTGTGAGTTTAAAAGTGAGCAAATAACTTAGGAACTTGTTATAAAAGAAAATAAAAGACCTCTCTTTAATGAGGAGGCTGGGTTATAATTTAATTAGTCACCAAATACGGTGAGGGTATTCCTAGGCTCGAGGGAAGAATAGCCCCACAACATGCCCCACTCTCTGCCTATCTTTTCTTTCCTTCCCTCCTTCCTTTCTTCCTTCTTTCCATCTGTTCATCCATCTGTCCTCCCTCCCTCCCTCCCTCCATTCATCCATCCTTCCAGCTATCCATCTCTCTGTCAGTTTATTCATTGAAAAAAACACTCGCAGAGTCCCTATTGTGTCCCAGTTGCAGTGATGTGCTGGTAAAAGTGTGACATTCAGCTCTGCAGTGTAAAAAGCCCTGATTTGTAGTGTGTGCCAACTTCTGTGGTATAAATACTTCCACCACAGCTGATTTCAAGTACCAACCTATCTAATGTTAACAGGATCATAAAATTCCTGCGAATTTAACAATCAACTCTTGTGGGCTCCCTCCCAGTCACAGGGTGCATGTTGGGAAGAGACTTGGCCGCCGTCCTGCCCACTAGCCTTGGTCATGGGTTCTTCCAATTCAGCGTTGAGTCTTTTATAAGAGGATGAAATTCAGACAGACAGAGAGAAAGTGCAGAGGGGCGGCTCTGAATGTGGGGTGAGCTTGGGACAGGGGTCTGCAACCTGGGTCAGTGGCTCTTGGCTCCTTCATGGCCCTAGGAGGGCATCTCCTCCCTACTCATCCTCCCCCTGAATGAGGAGCTGAAGAGGAAATGGTGAAATAGGAGAAATGGAAACCCCAAGTGCTGCTGTGCAGGAGAAAAGGTTAAAAGCAAAAACCTTGGCTAAAAGCTGTGGGTCTTGATTGCTTATGCCAGCCACAATGGGCATTTTTTCTGCCTCTTCAGTCCCTGGCAGGTTATGCCAAGGACTGTCCCACATTCTGTAGGGCCGTGGGGGTACATGTGGGAAAAAAATCATTAAATAAAAAGGTGAAACTAAGCTGAGTAAGTGTTACACCGCGTGGTAGTTTGAGACTCTGTGCACCCCAGAAGAGAGCATGCCCGTAGAGCTAAGGCATTGCTGGGTGTGCACCTATTGTGGGTGGGAGCTTTTGATCAGGCACTTCAGTAAGGTGTGACCCAGGGCGTGTCTTCATCCTTCTACTGGAGTCTTTCATAAACGGGATGAATGCAGAGAGAGAACAGAGAAGCCCCCAGAAGAGAGAAAGTCCCAGAAGCCAGAAGCAGAACTCAATGGATCCCAGGAGAAAGAAAGCCACAGATGGAGCACCAGAAGCGGAAAGCAGTGGAACTAGAGGAAAAGGCTGAGATTGGCACATGCCACCACGTGCCTTCCCAGGTGAGAGGGGAGTCCAGGATCACCCACAGCCAGTCTTCGGGGAGAAAAGCATCACTCGACGAAGGCTTGATTTGGACATTTTCATGACCTCAGAACTGTAAGCTTATAAATTAATAAATCCCCATTGTAAAAGTTAACCCATTTCTGGTACGTTGCCTCGGCAGCCTCTAGCAAACTGAAACACATTGTATAAAAATCTACTGCAGATTTTTAAATGTATTTACAGGAATTTCATCTACCTCATTTCGTCTCATCGGTTCTATCACAGATTACACATTTTCAATCACTCATTCACTCATCCACACATCACTACTAAACTCTGCATCAAGGCCTTGTGCTGTTGGAAGCCTTCTGCTCAACACGGGACCCTCACCCTCCCTCCACCAAAGGGGACACCAACATAGCTGAGAATCTGAGTGCGATTAACACCAACCCACAAGGACCCAAGGGGCATGTCTCCACTGCATCCTTGGAGTAAGCGCACAGGACCCGGCATCCAAATATCACCCCCACAGCCCCTTCCTTCTGCCCCCCACTTCCCTGTGAACAGGTCAGACCCCTACATCAGGGTGAGATGTCTTTTCAGACCTTAAGGAAGCTGGCAGCTCTGGCCCCACACAACCCCAGCTTACTCACCAGGAAGCCCGAGGTGCTGTCCAGCAGGCAGCGGACACGGCAGATGAAGCAGCGTGTCAGGAAGGCCGAGTATTCCGTGGGTGGGCCCAGGCCACCTTCCTGGGCCTTGAGCAGCCTCCCAAGGACGGCATCTTCTGTTGCCCATGAAAGTGCAACGGGGAAAAGGAGTGCAGCAGTGAGGGTCAGGGGAGGCAGACGAGCAAGAGAGAAACATTGATTCTGGTAAAGCAAGCTCTGCAGCACGTAACACACATGCCCCATCTTTGGAATATGAGGTCACACAATGTTTTCTCCCCATGGCTCCCCTTCCACTGCCCCACTACCCCCATAGAGACAGCCACACTATGAATTTTGTGTTTATTATCCCTTACCTTAAAAAAAAAAAGTCATTTTTAGTACATATGTACATATGGCTATCAAACTATTGTTTTGATTGCTTATTGTGGAGTTTTTATAAAATGTTATCTGTACAATGATATGTTCCTAATGTACACCAGGCTGTTGTGTCAGGCTGTGGTGGCAACTTGCCTTTGCATTATTATTTAAGACTCCTATAGAGATGTGTATACTAGACCATCCCAGGTAGACTCATCTCTGGGGCGGGTGGCCACCTCCCTCTCCCTTCAGAGTCCTTGAGGGTGACGTGCAGAGTGTGCCTTGCTGGAAGCTCACCATCCCCTCTGCTACCAGTGCCAGGCCTGTCTGTGCACACCGCCAGCTTTCTGCCAGGCAGGGCCCTGGATTTGCTAGGGATGAGGCTGGGTTGGGGGATCATGTACACAAAGGCCAATCATCTCTAAATAGGCAACAGCTTTCAGGTAAATCTAATGTGGGCCAAATAAATTCCCTGAAAGATGTGAGTCTTGAGGGGGGAGTTTCCAAAATGACAGACAAGTACTTCAGCATCTTGGACAGGTGGTAAGACACAGAGGTAGCCTCAAGCCTGGGCAGATGACAAAAATGTAATCAGAAATGCCAGTGCACATGGGAATCAAACAGAAAAAAGATGAGAAGGGAAGTGGGGAGGAGATCTCTGTGTGCATAATGGCAGAGGTCTCTCAGAAAGGTGAAATTTAGTGCTAAATTCAATCTGGAAGGGAAAGGAAGATGAGAAAGTGTGATGGGTAATCTCTCCAGAGACTTCAGCATGTTCACAGGACGTGTCCTAAGGTTCTGGTTTGCACCCTCCAGACCCATTACCCTGAAACATCCACACCTGGGCACCCACCTGTCTCTGAGCGCAGCGGCTGCCCAAATGCCACCTGAGGGGGGTCCATGGCCCAGTGCAATTGCCGGCAGAAGTCCTGGCGGTCGTCCACGTGAATGTAGTCGTAAATGTTCTGGTGCATCACGTCGGTCTGAAATAGTGAAACAAAGTTACTTTACCCTTACACTAAATGAATGTATTCCCTTAATTCCAGGGATCAATAACTGCAAACATTTCCACATCCATCTGTCAAAAACAGTCACATTCATGGAGAGACACTCCCAAGGAAACGATGCAAGCTTGCTTCCGAGGCTGTCACTCCCTCCCTGGAAGGACGAGCCTTCATGAGCCGAAGAAGCCAGCGTTGGACTCGGCAGCTGCAAAGCCAGAGAAGCAGGGGAGCTGCTGCTGGCCTCTCCCCAGCAGCCGCTTGGCTCAGACCCCTTCTGCTGCAGGCACGTTCACCAGTTTCTAACTCTATGTAGATGGAATACTGTGCCCCTCTATTGCCAGCCGAGAATTTTTGATATGAAACTACCCTGTTCCAGTCACTGTGGGGTGTTTGTCTCCTGAATGGACCTTTGCTGACACTCTATTCTTCAAGTCTCAAAGTCCTATTTAGATCTTTCCCAAACCCACCTGTTCTTTTTCATCATGTTATATTTTTTTAATACACAGGTTTTCATTGATAACCTTGGAACAAATACGTTAATAATAAATCCTTGTAGTTCTATAGCATTTTGCAATTTTGAAAGAACTTTCATTCATGCTGATTAAACCTGCCCAACATCCCCATGACGTAGGCAGAGTGGGTGTTATTTTCCAATTAGTGGAGAGGAAAACAAGGCTCAGAGGTGAAAGAAGGTTACAGCGTTGGTAAATGATAGAGCCAGGACTAGAATGTAGGCCTGCTGACATGCTGCCCCCTGAGAATAGTCAAGCTATGACATCCTATGCTATCTAATCAGCATTTCTCTCCTGTGACGTTGATCAGCTCTGTTTTTAATAAGTTTTATGCCACCTTTCCCTAATAGCCGAAAGCACTCAAACTGTGGTGGACATTTCCACTCTGCTATGGAACAATTTCTCGCAGGTTTATCAAGCATCATCTAAGATGAAACTTGTTGTTTTAAGCTTTGAGGATCCTTGGCTATAAATTCAAAATGATGATATGAACAATTTATTCCAGAAAATTCTGCAAAATATTCCTAAGTCAAACTTAGTTAAACTCAAGAAATACAGAACAGGTCTGGTTATATTTGCGAAAGTTTTGCAATCTTTCCCAATAAAATTCTTAGACGTATATAACTGGGAAATGGGGAAAGGTGTTTAGCCACGTAGCCACGCTGGGAAATCTATGCCAAGTGCTCCTAAATGCAAGCCACATCACACGAATTTGCTTTCCTTCTTGGCTTTGTTGAGGAAGGAGAACCACTAGCATCTACTTTGAGGTTTGAGCCCATCCTATAGGTGACATCCTCATCGACAAGCTAGAAAAAGGATCTGAACCATAGCAACAGGAGGCTCCAAGCAGCAGTGATCAAAGCGCATGTGCATGTGCTAGAAAGGAAGAAAACACTCTAGAGTGGTTCTGCCTCAGTGCAGTGTAAATCTACTTACCAAGGCAGATTTTAATGAGCTATTGCGTCTTCTATGTTAAATTTAGAACTCTGGAGTTGGGTGGAGATATTAAATTGGAATAAAAGACTGAAACGGAATGTCACTGCCTACTTATCAAAAGCAGAGTAAAGCTCAACAGGCATAAAGGGGAAGGGAAAACCAAACTGCTCTTGTAGCTAGAGAAAAACAGCCAATATAACCTTCAGTTTAAAGTGAAACGGCATCAGGCATGTAGAGCATGATATTCAAATGTATTATCATAATTCCAGTTATGGCTTTTTTAATTTAAAAGGAATGGGGAAAAGGGGGTTCAGAAAATGAATGGGTTCTAGAAGGGGTGTTGAGAGGAGATGGGGAGTTAAAAAAGAAAAAAACAAAACAAATAGATCAAAAATGGATTTAGAATTCCTCTAAATCCATCTCTCTCAGAAATGTTTCCTAAATTGAGAGATTTGGTCGAAGAATTTAGTGACAATAAAGGTGACTATTTACTTCACAAAGAAAAGTAGTATTTTAATGCAGATTAGAAAATATGCTGTTAAAGATTAGTCACTGACCCTACTGTAGACATGGAAACTTAAGTGCTGCTGTCAGTGATACATGGCAGAACACGGCTTCCAAAAATAGAATTTGCCCTAGTAGAACTTGACATTAACGAAACCCTTAAGAAACAATTACGCAACCTTTGTACTTTAAAGCCTAATGAAAACACAGCTCAGCTCTTTCTAAATGAAATCTCACGGTTTTACCTGCAGTGACAAGTGTTGCAGCTACAGCTGTTTCCTAAGATGCATTTTGAGAAGACCTCGATGCTCCAGTCGGTTACACTGGGCTTGACCTCGGCTAGACCACCTTCCTTACACAGCGTCATCATCCTCACGTTCCCTCTTCAGGGGGCTTGACTCATGGGCTGCGTTCTGTGGTGGTCCGTGTGGGGGTGGTAACGAGACTACTTCGGGGCCCAGTCATTGGCGGGTCGCGGTCCGTAGAACTTTCTGAACTGCAGCTGCTGCAGGAACTGGTTTGGCAGGTGTGGGCTGAGAAGGTGGGACCTGCACTGTGACTCTTTGGCTTGTCACTGACACTGGAGTCGCAACTTTATTTGGGCAGATACTGGCTGTGGGGCTGCTACAGTAGGAGTGGCAAATCTGCTGCCAACAGCACCCACACTTACCCGTGGAGCCCGTGCCAGGTCCCTCTTAGATCAAGGACGTCAGCCTGTAGTTTGGAGATGCTGAGCAGTATCTGTCCAGTGGCAGTCTAGTCCCGCCTAGGGCTTAATCAGTGGTAAAGGGGTTTGATTTTTCTGCCTTGCAATATCCAGTAAAAATTCTCTTGGAGGAGGAGAGGTAAAAGATTGGTTCGCACAACACTGGATTGCCAGGCTTACATCATCTGCATCACCATTAGGTTTCTTAGCATAGCTTGAATAAATGTTTGCATCATCCAGAATCCTTATCACATATTGGAAAGCAAATTCCAGCGTTTGATTCATAACCCTTGGCTCGTACTCTGTAATGTCCATATCCTTCAGGATCTGTGCCATCGCCAAGACATCTCTCAGGCCTTCTTGGGAGCCGCCATCTTGATTCTGCGTGATCCAGCACTCGCCATCTGGTGGGCTCTACTTTCTTCATATTGCTTCTTTAATCTTCCATCATTTTAAACAATGATTTGTTTTTTATCTAACTGCCGGTTTCTTTCAGGTGGTTTTGTCGGAGTCCTCTGGGGGAACTGCCAATTCTGTTCACTTTGTCTGCTGAGTCTCGCTCAGAGCCCTCCTGGTGCCTTTATCATCTTGTGAGATCATCTTCAGATGGGATAGTTTTGAGGTGTAGCTTGTGGAGGTGTAGCTAAATGGACACGTTTTTGCTTCTTCGGGTGCCCTGTGATTTTCATTTCCAGATCTGGGGAGCTGGCACTATTCAATAGTGTAAATTTGTATTCTATACTTTAAGCTTCTGATTTTTCATGACAGACTTTTCTCTCTCCCAGAGACCAAGCAGGGAAAAGCTTCCTTGGCCTTCCTGAGCCGAGGGTGGAGGCTCTTTATTTACCCCCTCCTTGGATAGCAGCCCCTCCAGGATCCTGGTGTTTGAGGGTCTCAGTCCCACCTCCTGCCTCAGGGCCTGGGATCCTCCAAGCTGGGCTCTTCCGAATGGATTATCTGCTCATCAGTAAGAGCTTTTCAGAACACACTGTGTTCCGAATGTACCAGGTACCTGAGGTTTAAGAAATCAACCAGGGGCTTGCTGAATGGGCTGCTGCCGGCAGGGAGGGGCCTGTGCCTGGTGCCCCACAGTGTGTGCCGCCCAGGGGGGTCGGACACCGCCAGCACCCCCCCCCACGAGCGTCCTTCACACTCGTCATGACTCTCACCATGGCCCTGAGCCCAGACTGAAGCTGAGGTGTGGAAACCCTTACCTGATGACTTGTTAGTGATAAGAAAAGCTTAATCTTAAAGAGCCTTTTAAATCTCAGTGGCAATGAACATTTGCAAAAGTAACGGAATCCTAGCATTTAACAGATCAGAAAGGCAATTCTGCTGCACCCACCTGATGGAAGCCCAGATAGTCCACGATCGTTGCTGACGCGTAAAATATCCTGCCTTCTGCGCTCACCACCAGAGCAAAGCCGTCGAGAGACTAGGAAAAAACAGCGGCAAAACGGAGGTCGGCTCCTGGAAACATCCATGGAATTATCCCAAATGTAAAAGTGCGAATGTCTTTGTTTCTGTTTTCAGCCCTCCTCCCTGGCTCTGTCCATGCTCATAGCTCCGGAAAGCCCCACGCTGAGTGTGTGCGCGGCTGCGGCAGCTGCGAGCTGGCAGGGCCAGGGGACTCAGCCGGCTGCACGGCCAAAGGCCTGGGCTGTCTCGTTGGCTAATGAGCCTAACGTGTACAGTCTGTAAAATACAAACATCAGCATGACGAGATAATGACACATCAATGCATGACAGAGAGTAAGGGGACAAAAAGGAGCCTTCTCTCTTATTCTGCATGGACTTGCCCATGCTTCCTTTTCTATATTTTGGAATCTTTTTGGTTTTTCTAAGAGTTTTTATTATGCAATAGTGTTGAGTGTTATCAAGTGCTTCTTCTGTGTCTACTGAAATCATCATGATTTTTTCTTTATTGGTAGTTTGAATCACTCTTGCATTTATGGAGTAAACCCCAACTGATTGTGATTATTTTTCTTTATATATTCTTGGAATTTATTAATTTCACTAAGGAGTTATGCATCTATGTTTGAAGTAAAACTAGCCTATAATTTTCTTCCCTTATTTTGATGTCAACGATATATAATCACCAAAAAGTGAGTCAGAAGCTACTTTTCCCTCTTATTTCATTTCTGGACCCCATAGTTAAGATGAGGTGACCTGTCTGCCACTTGAAGCCTAGGCTCACCCAGCATCTAAGATGTTCGAGTTCTGGCACAAGTCGGGGGGATCGTGGGCATAAAAGTAGATTTTGATACCATTTCAATTTATTTCATAGTTTCTGGTGTATTTAGATTTTCTATTTTTTCTTTTATCAAATATGGCATCTTAAAATGCAGAAATGCATCCATTTCGCTTGGGTTTTTTAAATCAGTGTATGTTGTTGACAATATGTCTACAATTTTTTTGTTGTTGTAATTAAAAAAAATTTTTTTTTAAAGATACTTAGATTAGGGAAGCAGAAGTGGCTCAAGTGGTTGGGAATCCGTCTACCATATGGAAGGACTCAGTTTCAATCCCTGGGACCTCTTGGCAAAATAAAAAGACGAGCAGGAGGGCTGGGCCCGTGTGGCGAGCCACGCAGCAAGATGATGATGTAACAAAAGAGAGACGCAGGGGACAGCCAAGGCGAGACGCACCAGAAACCAGGAACTGAGGTGGCGCAAGTGGCAGGGTGCCTCTCTCCCACATCGGAGGTCCCTAGGATCGAATCCCAGTGAAGCCTGGAGGAGGAAAATGAGAAGAGAAGGCAAGAAACAGACACAGAAGATGACCCAGCGAATGGGTACAGACAGCAAGCAGGGGGGTGGGGGGCGACAACTCATAGAACTGTACACCAAAAAGAAAAAATAAAGTCAATTTAAAAAAAAAGATACTTAGATTACATAAATGTTACACAAAAAATATAGGGATTCCCATATGCCTGTGATTTTTAAATCTCAGTTATATTTGTAATCATTGTGGGGGTCCTTTGTATTTTTTGTTTTAGTGGGGTTTTTGCTTGGATTTTTTCTTTCTTTCTTTCTTTCTTTTTTTTGGTGGAGAAAAGCAGGGCATGAGGCTAAGTCAGGCTCAAGCCAGAGTCTTGCTTAATTTGAAAAGCAAGCCCTCCAGCCCATCCTAAAGCGGGTCAGTGGGGAGCCGGAGGTGAGGGAGGTTGGGGCACCTCGGCAGCTCCAGAGCTTCCCTCCCAGAGGCCGGAATTTCGCTCAATTTGGTATTCAGAGAGAACAGTCATCGCAGCAAATATGCTTTGTCATTACAGAGGGTTTTGGCTGAGGAACGCTGGCTCATTCTGAGATACACATCATTCATTCAGCAGCACCTGGAGCCACCTGGGTAGGAAGCCTTGCAGGTGTGCTGGCGGCAGAGCCCACCCTGGCAGCCCTGCCCTACTGGCTCCTTACCACCGTCACCAAGCGAACCTGACCCAGGCCCCAGCGCTTCCTCCCAAAGCCGGAAGACCCCAGATCAGCAGAACCGGGCCTGTGCCCGCTGTGTGACTGTGGTGGGCGCCGGCCCCCACCCCCAGCAGGTGCAGTGCTCCCCAACTCTCCCCCAGCACCCACTGCCTCCAAAAGCCGACAGTTTAAGGAAGGCCTGGCCCCAGCGACGTGGGTGGGGAGGGGCCCCGAGGGCGGGGTGTGAAACGGGCCCGCTGGAGATGCTGGGACATCCTTGGAGAGGGCAGGTTTGTGCAGCTTCTCTGCTCTGCACCGAGCCCAGGAGGCCACGTGGGGGCTGGGGGGGCAGGCGGGTGCCCACCGGCCACGCTTCCTGGGGGACCGCCACCACTCGGCCCTGGCCGCCCTCAGCCCACCACCTCTCCTGGCGCCGAACGGCCAGGCCCCTGTCCCCTTCCTGGGCGAGGCCAGGGCGCTGCCCACCCCACTTGCCGGCGTATGAATTCGTGGAAACTCTCAGGGTGGGACGGGTGACCAGAGGCGCGCACACGGAGGCCAAATCTCTAATTCCTGTGCAGGCAGCTCTGAAAAACCCAGGTGGATGAACTACCTGTAAAACTAAAAAACGTGTTCAAAGTCTAAGGATTTCAGTAGGGGAATCCGTTTCCTAATGTTCTTGTAAGCATTTATCTGCTTATAACATAATATATACAGATTGCATAAAATATAGAAAAAGCGTGAAAAAATAAAAATGAGCAGATTCCCTCCTCAAAGGCAAAGGCTTTGGACTCTTTTTTTCTATATATGTTCATGCATATTTTAGATATTTTTAAAACATATTATTTTTATTGTGTTTGTGTCTGTACAGATACAAACCAAAATATTTGTGGATTAAATGATACGATATCTGGAATTTGCTTCAAAATAATTCAGCAGTGAGGTACAGAAATTAAACAAGATTAGACAGAGCTTTAAATATGCCAAATCTACTGTTCTCTGTACTTTTGTGTATGCTGGGAGTTTTTATTATAAAGTAATGCTATGTTACATTATGGAAAAATTAGATAACACTATTAATCAAGAAGAAAGGCAGGTCACTTTAATTCACCATTTGGGAATAGTGACGATTAACAGTCGAAGTGATCTCCTTGAATGCTGTACTCAAGGGTGTGCTAAGGGTACTGGGACAAAAGCTGTTTCCACCTGCTGTTAGGAAAACCTTTCCTGGTCAGGTAATACCCACACAGCAGCCCAGCTCCCCCGACAGACCCTGACCAAGCACCAACCAATGACTGCCACCTCATGCCTTGAAAATTGTGTCCATCAAGTCTGTGGCCATCGACAGTATGTCATAACATTAATTTCTCTGAATGCTAGACTTGAATTCTTGGGCACGTCTTACTTCTTTTTTTTTTCCATTTTGGAATCTTTGCCAAGTTGATAAGTCAGCAATTATTTCACTATTATTTAACTGTCCTTTCTTTGATTACTAATGAGATTGAAAATATTTCATATATTCAATGGTAACTTGTATTTCTTTTCTTGTAAACTGCTTGTGCATGTCATTTGCTAATTTTCCTCTTGGGGTTTTAAAAATTAATTTCTAAGAGCTTGTATGATATTGATATTGGAGACCTGCAGCCATGGAGGAGAATTGGAGGCCACCCAAATCCAAATCTCCACACTTTCTACAAAATGATGGAGAACAGCAAGAACAAGCAAGAGTACACAAACCCATGCCCTCACCAAAACAAGAACAAGGAAAATGGTTTAAACTTCCAACTATGAATAAGCAGAAAAACTGACATCAATCCCATTAACCTTAACTGAGTGTTACAAAAGGAAAAAGTATATAATTCCTCCTCAAGAAACAACAGAAAGAAGAGCCAATTAAGTCCAATGTAAGTAGAAGGAAAATAAAAATAAGAGTGAAAAATAAATACCATTGTTTAAAATGGTCAAATAAAAGAGAATGTTAAGAATAAAAGAAAAAAAAGAGAATGTTAACAAAATCAAATTTGGCTTTTTGAAAAGATTAATAAAATTGATAAACCCTTAGCAAGGCTGATAAAGAAATATAAAAATTACTGACACCAGGAATTAAAAAGGATACATCATTACAGATCCTACAGACACTAAAAGGACAATAAGGCAATATTTTTTAAAATGTTCAATAAATTAAACAATTTAAATGGAATGAACAAATCTCTTGAAAAACACAAATTAATGGGAGGCGGCTGTGGCTCAATCGGTGGGGCTCCCGTTTACCATGTGGGAGGCCCCGGGTTCAGTTCCCAGGGCCTCCTGGTGAGGGCAAGCCCGCCCGCACAGCGTGGTTGGCTGGCCCGGCGAGCGCGAGCAGCAGGGGGGGAATGAATGAGTGAATAAATAAAATCTTAAAAAAAAAAAAAAAAACACAAATTAACAAAACTGATATAAGAGGAACTAGAAAATTTAAATAACTCAATATCTATTAAACACATTGAATTTGTAATCAAAATCTTCCCACAAATAAAACTCCAAGCTCATATCCAAAAATATAAAATTCTAGGAATAAATCTAGGGAAATATGTTCAAGACTTGTGTATTGAAAACTATGAAATATTGCTGAGATAAGAAGACCTAAATAAACTAAGTATTACAATGTTCATGGATTAAAGTTGGTTAAAAGTTCAATCTCCCTAATTTGATCTATAGATAAAATGCAATCCCAGTCCTAATCACAGCAGGGTGTGTTTTTTTGTTTTGTTTTGTTTGGGTAGAAATTGACACAGATTCTAAAATTTACGCAGAAATGCAAAGGACCTAGAATAACTAAAGCAGTCTTGTTAAATAAGAAAAAAATGATAGGACCTGTACTAACTGACTCCATCACTTACTATAAAGCTACAGCAATCAAGATGATATGGTATTGGTATAAGGAAAGACAGACCAAATTTCAGTTAAGGTACTAAGTCAATCCAGCAGTGAAAGGAAAGTCTTATAAACAAATGTTGCTGGGACATCTGGTTATCCAGAAAGAAAAAAATGAAAGCTTGACTCCTATTTCATTCCATACACAAAAATTAATACAATATAGATCATAGGCCTAAAGATAAAACCCAGAACAATAAAGCTAGTAGAAGAAAAACAGGAAAATATCTTTGTGACTTTGGAGTAGTCATATTTGAACAGGGCACAAAAAGACCAGCTATTAAAGAAAAAAACTTGAAAAACTGGACTATATTAAAAAGGGGCCATTAAAAGTGAAGAGGCATAATGAAAATCAGAAATGATAAGGGGGGCACCATTACTACCAGCCCCACTGAAATGAAAAGGACTATAAGAGGATACTATGAACAACTACTGTATTTTAGTTTGCCAAAGTACCAGAAACGGTTTAGCTTTTATAAAGGGGGTTTATTTGGGGTAAATGTTTACAGTTACAAGACCATGAAAAGTCCACCTCAAGGCACTATAAGAGGTGCTTCTCTTTAAAGCCAGCTACCACATGTTGAAGCAAGATGGTGAGTGATCTTTGCCTGGTCTCTGCCTTCCCCCTCTGGGCTGTACTGTCTTCTGGAGCTGAGCTGTGGGTAACCAGGCATAAGGCTTTTCTCCTATTGGGCCTCCTCTCTTGGCTTGGCTACCCCGCTATTTTCCCTGAGTTCAGCTGCAAGCTGTTAGGCAAATGGCTTATCTCTCCTTGGGCCTCAGCTCTTTGAGCCTCTCCTTCCTCTTACATGACAGGATCAAACATGGCAGAGCTTATTTTCCTGTATGTCCCCGTTTATATCAATCCCAGCAAGACGGCAGAAACTCAACCTGAGCCACACCTCACTGATGTAGTCCAATTGAAAGGGTCTCACACCCACAGGAATGGATTTAGTCCACAAACATAATCTTTCTCTTTTTTGGGATTCATAAAACAATTTCAAACTGCCACAAACTGTACACCAAAAAAATTAGATAACTTAGGTGAAATGGACAAATTCTTAGAAACACACAATCTATCTTCTTTGACTCAAGAAGAAATAGAAGATCCCAACAAACCAATGACTAGTAAAGAGACTGCATCAGTTACCATAAACCTCCCCAAAAAGAAAAGCACACGAACAGATAGCTTCACAGGGTAATTCTACCAAATATTCCAAGAAGACTTAACTCCATTTCTGCTCAAACTCTTCCAAAAAATTGAAGAGGAGGAAGCACTCCCTAACTCATTCTACAAGGCCAGGCCAACATCACCACCATACCAAAGCCAGATAAAGAAAATCACAAGAAAAGAAAACTAAAGACCAATATGTCTTATGAATATAGATGCAAAAATTCTCAACAAAATACTAGTAAACTGAATCCAACAGCATATGAAAAGAATTATACACCATGGTGAGTGAGATTTATCCCTGGTATACAAGATTGGTTCAACATAACCAAATCAATTAATGTAATACACCACATTTAACAAAATCCAGTACCCCTTCTTGATAAAAACACTTAGAACACTAGAATTAGAAGGAAACTTCCTCAACATGATACAGGGCATATATGAAAATCCCACAGCTAATATCCAGCTTAAAGGTGAAAGACTGAAAGCTTTCCCTCTAAGATCAGGAACAAGACAGAATACCCACTGTCACCACGGTTATTCAACTTTGTACTGGAAGTTCTTGCTAGAGCAATTAGGCATGAAAAAGAAACAAAAGTTATCCAAATTGGAAAGGAAGAAGTAAAATTTCCCTATTTGCAGATGACATGATCCTATAAACAGAAAATCCTGAAAAATCCACAACAAAGCTCTTAGAGCTAATAAATGAACTCAGCAAAGAGCAACATGTAAAAATCAGTAGTATCTCTATACACAAGCAATGAACAATTGGAAGAAGAAATCAAGAAAAAATTTCCATTCACAATAGCAATTGAAAGAATCAAATATCTAGGAATAAATCTAACCAAAGATATAAAGGACTTGTACACAGAAAACTACAAAACATTGCTAAGAGAAATCAAGAAGACCTAAATAAATGGAAGGACATTCTATGTTCATGGATTGGACTACTAAATATCATTAAGATGTCAATACTATCCAAAGAAATGTATAGAGTCAATGCAATCCCAATAAAAATTCTAACAACCTTCTTTGCCAAAATGGAAAAGATAATCATCAAATTTATGTGGGGGAAGCGGCTGTGGCTCAATCAGTAGGGCTCCCGTTTACCATATGGGAGGCCCCGGGTTTGGTTCCCGGGGCCTCCTGGTGAAGGCAAGCCTGCCTGCGCGGCGTGGTTAGCTGACCCAGTGAGCACAAGCAGCAAGGGGGGGATAAATGAATAAATAAAAATAAAATCTTAAAAAAAAAAAAAAAAAATTTATGTGGAAGGGTAAGGTACCCTGAATAACTAAAGCCATCTTGAAAAAGAAGAATGAAGTTGGAGGGGTCATACTTCCCAATCTTAAAACATATTACAGGGAAGCGGCTGTGGCTCAATCAGTAGGGCTCCTGTTTACCATATGGGAGGCCCCGGGTTCAGTTCCCAGGGCCTCCTGGTGAAGGCAGGCCCGCCCGCACGGCGTGGTTGGCTGACCCAGCGAGCACAGGCAGCAAGGGGGGGATAAATGAATAAATAAATAAAAATCTTAAAAAAAAAAAAATAATAATAATAAAATAAAACATATTACAAAGCTATAGTAATAATAATTTAAAAAGCATGGTACTGGCACAAGGACAGACAAATAGACCAATAGAATTGAATTGAGAGTTCAGAAATCAACCCTCACATTTATAGCCAACTGATTTTTAAAATTTTTTTAATTTTTAGCAAATGACTGATTTATTATTTGCACAGCATAGAGAGATCAAAAGAACAGGGGAAAGATACCATCATGGCTGGTCTTCATGGGAGGCCCACTGCTGGGGTCAAGGTTGGTGGATAGCAGCTCCCAACTTTGCCTTTCAACTGATTTTTTACAAGAAGGCAAAGAATACTCAACTGGGAAAGAATAGTCTCTTCAACAAATGGTGCTGGGAAAACTGGATCTCCATTTACAGGAAAAAGAAGGAGACCCCTACCTCACACCGTATAGAAAAGTCAACTCAGAATGGATCAAAGACCTAAATATAACAGCCCAAACTATCAAACTCCTAGAAGAAAACATAGGGGAGCATCTTCAGGAACTTGTTTAGGCAATGGTTTCTTAGACTTTACACCCAAAGCACAAGCAACAAAAGAAAAAATAGACAAATGGGACCTCATAAAACTTAAAAAAACTTTTGTGCTTCAAAGGATTTTATCATGAAAGTTAAATGACAGCCTACACATTTGGAGAAAATATTTGGAAACCACATATCCAATAAAGGTTTAATATCCAGAATATATAAAGAAATCCTTCAACTTAATAACAAAAATATAAATAACCCAATTAAAAATGGGAAAAATACTTGAATAGACATCTCTCCAAAGAAGATATTCAAATGGCCAGAAAGCACATGAAAAGATGCTCAGTATCATTAGCCATTAGGGAAATGCAAATCAAAGCCACAATGAGATACCACTTCACATCCATTAGAATAGATGCTACTGAAAAAACTAAAGTGGAAAATAACAAGTGTTGGAAAGGATATGGAGAAATAGGAACACTCATTCATTGCTGGTGACAATGTTAATAATAGGGTGGTATCTGGGTAGCCTGTATTTTATACATGACTATTATGTAAACCTACACCTTCTCTAATAAAGAAAAAGCAACAATAGCAAAAACAACCAAAAAGCTAATTTTAACAAAATGAAGAGACAAGCCACAGACTGAGAAAAAAATATTCACAGCACATTGACAAGTGACTTGTACACAGAATATTTAAAGAATCTTCTACAAATCAATTTTAAGAAGATGAAACACCCAATTTTTAAAAACGGGCAAAAGACTTGAACAGATTCTTTACAAGAGGAGACAGGGAATGCTCAATATACACAGGAAATTGTATTCAGTGTCATTTGTCAGTAGGAAATGCAAATTAAACCCACATTAAGATGGCACTTTGCACCCACTGAAGTGGGTACAATCACAAAGACCAGCAATGCTGAACATTAATGAGAACAAGAAGCCCCTGGAACTCTCGTGCATCGTTGCTGGGAGTCTAAAACGCTACAAACACTGTGGAAAGTTGTTTTTGCAGTTCCTGACGAAGGTAAGCACTCATCTCCCTGTGACCCGGCACCTCCTCTCTCAGTAACTACCAACGGGATGAGTATGCTCCCAAAAGACATGGACACTAATGCCCATCGCAGTCTTATTCTTCAGAGTCAAAAGGTGGAAATAACCCAAACATCTATTTACTGCAGAATGGATAAAACAAATTGCAGCATAATCATACAGTGGAATATTACTCCACAATAAAAAGAGCTAACTACTGATCATGCAAAAACCTGGATGAGTCTCAAACGCATTATGTTAAATAAGGGAAACTAGCCAAAAAGTTCATTTTCTCAAAGTCTATTTAAATGAGAAGTCCAAGAACAGACAAAGCTAATCTACAGTGATGTAAATCAGAAAGTGGTTCCCTGGGGTAGGCAGAGAGGAATTGATTGGAAAGGGACAAAGCAAACTTCTGGAATGATGGAATTTCCCATATTCTTTGGGTTCATGGTTACATGGGTGAATATGATTGTCGAAACTTATTGAAATGAACACTTATGATCTGAGTATTTAATCATATGGAAATTATACCTCAATTATTAGAAATAAAAAGTTCCTTCTACTTGGATATTTACATTTTTCATATTAAGCAACTTTTGGATGAAAGGGGAACTATGAACTAATATTAATAAAATTTGAAAAAATACTGATAATGGAAATATATCAGAATCTGTAGGACACATTGAAATCAATGATCCTTAGACACATATATCAATAAAAGTGAAAATAAATCAATTAAATTTTCAGATAAAAAAGCTGGAGAAACAACAAAGAAAACCAAAAGAAAGCAAAAAAGAAATAAAAAATATAAAGCTGAAAATAATAAGGTAGAGAATAGAATAATAACACTATATCTAATAATAGTATATAAAAATCCTGGATTTTGTAGGGAAATTGACATAATAGACAAACTACTATCTAAGTTATTCAAGAAAAATGGGAGAAAGACTTCTACATGTGAATTTGGAAACCTAGATAAAATAGATAATTTCCAAGGAAAAAAATTACCAAAAATCAACTGTATTATAGATAGAAAGTTTATCTAGGTCAATATTTGTAGAAGAAACAGAGAAAGTTTCCAAGGAACTACCCTACAAAAATGTACCAGGCCCACATAGTTTTAAAATGGAATTCTACTAAATCTTCAAAGATAGAAACATCAATGTTCTATAAATTGTCTCAGAGCATTGAAAATGAAGGAAAATTTTTAATTTTTAAAGAATGAAGTATAACATTGATACTTAACTCTGGTAAAGTACAATAAAAATGAGAAAATTACAGACTAATATAACCTTTCAATATTGATGCAAACATACTAAATAAGATATTAGCAAACAGACTATAATTCCACATTGAGAAAGTAATAAACCATGACCAAGTGGAATTTATTCCAGGAATGCAAAGTTGGCTCAATATTATGAAATCTTTAATATAATATGGTACACATATTTATATATGTAAGGAGAAAAGTCTTAGGATTATCTCCATAGATGTTGGAAAAGCCTTCAACAAAATTCAAAATTCAGCATTCCTGAATGCTCAAGAAACTAGGAATTGTTGGATCCTCTGTACCAAGATGGCATATAAGTCAATGTGAGTGTGTGAGTTAGTGCTATGCCAGCAGCTTAGTGGGGAGACACTGGAAGTATTTCCAGCAAGATCCAGAAGGAGCCTGGGCCAGGAGGGTGCGAACTCCCGCCCTCCAGCCAGGCACGGCTGCTCAGCTCCGAAAGCTGCCTCCCACTGGGGTTCAGCCCTGCCCACGCTGATCTCGCGCTGCAGCAGCAGGGCTGCACACTTGGGAGAGACAGCACGGCCTGTGAACTCTTCCTCCATTTACACTCTAGCCCTTTACAGAGGTTTTGCTGGCTCCTGTCCTATAGCGTCCAACATTGCCCTGGAAGTATTAACTGCTGCAACTGGACAACAGAATCAACTAGTTTCATCTCGTTTCACAAGTGGAATGGCTATAATTTCTCCTCTATGCTGATTTTACCAGGTTTTTAGTAGCAAGGTTTTCCTAACCTCACAGAATTAACTGACAAGCTTCCCATCTCTTTTTATTATCTAGAATGGCTTAAATAACTCCAGTAGTTCCTGTTTCTTAAAGGCTTCCTTAAATAGTCTCCTTTTCTATTTTAATTCATTTCATTCCATTTCATTTCATCTCATCCCTCCCCTGCCCTGCCCTCCCCTCCTCTCCCCTCCCCTTCTTTCTTACTAGCACAATGCTGACTCTGATTGCGTTAGTTACACACCTCCTTAAAGACGACCCATTCCCAGGCTCCCGGATGCAACCGTGTGGCCAATGTCCGAGCCTTGGGGCTGTAGACCCTCTGCTTCCTCCAGACCAGAGGCTGCAGGTGGAGCGACCAGGAGCATGCGGGAGGGATGGTGCGGGGACAGTGGGGGGCAGGAGGGCTGCACCCCGTGGGCATCAAGAGCCACCGGAACTACTGTGAGCAGCAGCCTCTGGAGACTGTCGTCAGGCTTCTGGCTCAGGTGGCCGACAAAACGGCTTCCCGCTGAGACATCTTCTTTGGTCATTGCCTTGTCGCTTGGTTTCTCCCTACTTTCTTTCAGTTAGTGGTGGTGTACTTTTTCTGCCTTCTTCAGTTGAATGTAGAATGTCATTTTTGTTTTCAGATATTTATGTTTATCTTGTCAGGTGTCATGGGCTTGGGGAAGGTGGAACTGCTAACCTAAACCTAACGCTCAAGCACACATAATTCAGGAGGGAGCCCGTCGGAGAGCAGATGCAGCCCTCCAGTCTCCAACTTAGAACCTAGCTCCGTGGCAAAGCTGCCATTTTCAGCCAAGAAAGCATAATGCAAATAAGAAAAAACCATAACTCTCAAGAAAATAAAAAATGAACATGTGCCAAAGATTTTATTCAACTCAGCAACTGACAAGGTAAGCAGTGAGGTGTTAAGGGGAAAGAGCATTTGAGGAGATGGGTGTTCATGAGTAATCAGGGGCAGAATGCTGGGGGCAACGTAAAACTGATCATAATCCATAACCGCTGGGGTTTTGGGCCCATGGTATATTTGCATGCCCCCCCCCCAGAGAAATTGGCTTTATTATTTTAAAATAATTTCTGTTATTTTTTATTCATAAAAATCTACACGTTACCAGCTAACTTGACTGAGTCTGAGAGCTTTCGTCAGTCGCAAACACCACGCTGAGCTAGGTAGATTCTCCGACCCCACCCTTGACTGGGCTTGTCCATGGGACTTTGAAAGTATGGGCCACCCAACTTTTTGCTTTATTTCACAGTTTTGGATAAATTTTTTTTCTGACACAGAGGTGCAATCACCAGGATGGTGACTTTGCAATGGAATTTAAACTTTGTGTTGCGTTTTCTGAGCAAGAAACCCAAAACTCACAAAGCGCCTCCAGGTAGCAGGAAAGAGTTGGGGAGCGTCCCGGCTGCTGTCAGATGCTGCTGCTGCTGAACTGGGTGAGTTCTTGAAAGTGCTTTGGCATCAGAGCAGTGGCGATGTCTAATTGCAAAGCCCAGTGCCCACCGTTCACCCTGGAACCCCCACAGGTTTCAGAGAATGGGAGATGGTCCTGTGCGGCGTGCGCACACTCGAGGAGCTGACGCCCTGCGGTGTCTGGGGGCCTCAGTGCTTGCACGGTCCAGGCTGGGAGCTTGCTGTTCCCGTCCGTGACTTTCATGGGCACTGGGTGGGAAGCTCAGTGTATCTGCCATTCAGCAGTTTGCAGACATGCTCAAATCTCCCCCAAGAGGCTCTGATCTCAGAGATGTAGTATCTCTTGGGAATAAAACATTTGGGATTTGTTTTTTTGTTTATATCATTTCACAAAATACCAAATCTGCTATTTAAAATGAACCACAGAAATAAAATAGCTCTTTTTCTCTCAGGGGTTTGGAACAATTACGAGGACATGAAGCAGACACCAAATTAAGAGGGTGAAAAGTCCCATGAATCTTTCCTAAGCAGACGGAATAATATACTCAGAGGTATTAAAAAGGAAGAGCATGTTACCATCTCCTGGACATTAGCAAATTTGTCTAATAATTTCTCAACATTTCCTGTGCCACTTTAGAGGTATTTTACCTAAAATATAAGATCTTCTCATCCAACTTCCTCTGGTTTAGAGAAAAGGTGGAAGATCTTTCTTCTGAAACACCTTAATTTTGGCACCTGTTACCAGACTGGGACCCTGTGAGGCACTGATGTCCGTGTCCCCCATACCAAGACGGAGATGTCTCAAGGAGGAAGGCGCCTAAGGTGCAAATAAAAACTCATGCTAACCACTTTGCCCTTCCCGGCCTCGGCTAAAAGAAGATTCACAAGCACATGATGAGGTTTAAAGAGCACGTGCCCCTGCACCTGCCCACGTCAGCACCGTGTGTGTGCCAAAGCACTCTCGACCTGCCCTCTCAGCTGCCCTCAAGGGCGTTACCTCGGAAATCCTGGAGGGCTGTGGTTTTTTGCTTGTTTTTTGTTTTATTTTGGCTTGCCCGGATTTGATCCAAGTGGGAACATTCAAGGATTTGAAAGTGTGTTTCCATGTTTTCCTTCCCCTGGGGCTGGCGCCAGCGCTGACGGGAGGATGGTGGGCTTCGGGGCCAAGTCAGGGAGATGGGGGTCCCGTCCACTTCCTGGGGTGGTGACAAGAGCACATCAAAGCAGGAGCGCCCTGCCCAGCCCCAGCCCCTTCTCAGCAGGGGCCCACGCCCTTAGACGGGAGCCAGAGGGGACCCAAACCCGACACTCCGAGATAGGCCCCAGGTCAGGCCCTGCAGCCCCTCCCATGGATTATGGGCAGCGGCGGGGAGGGCGGTGCTGGGGCCCATCCAGGGATGGGGCCAGAAACCAGGGGTCAGCTCTGCTCACAGACGACCGTCCTGTGCTGCCACAGCACACCACTGCCAGTGGGCGGCATGGGCAGAAGCGCATCGTGCCCACCGCAGCGCCGTGGCGGCGCCTGGGGCTTTGGTTCCGTCCGGGGCAGGGCAGCAGCGTGAGCGCGGGAAGGAGCAGCGTGTGGGCAGCTTTGGGCGCAGGACCGCCCTGGCCCACCCTGACCCTTTGCTGCCGGTGAGCAGATGTTGGCGCCCTGGGCTTGCGTCCCTAGCCCTCTGGGCTTGGCCAATCAGCGGGCGCCGCCTGCGGCCACGTCCTCCTAATAATAGTTCAAAGACCTGAAAATTTTTCAAGGCTTGAGTATATGAAATGCCTCCTTTAAAAAGATTTTATGAGATTAGTCACAACCAAAAACAACCTTAATTTTAACTCACAAAGCAGAAATTTGGGAAAGAGTGAGAGACCATAAAATGCTATTTGGCAAGTCATATGGATTCAATATCAGAGTGGCTTTCTGGTCCAGAATGATCATGCCAAATGCTTGTAAACATGTGGGGCCATCTTTTAAATGTGCATCGCGGACATTTGTTTGTTTTCTCTCCCTCTTTCTTTTTAATCCTACAAGAGTTGTTTTTTTAAACATGGTACATGGAAAATGAGATCACTATTCCAAGTGGAGAAAAGGATTTGGCCCCAAGCTTCAGGCTGCACATTTTTTAGGGTAAAAAAAATCACATCCCTGTTCAGTTCCTGCGACTCACGGAACGCGGCACCTGCCAGAAGGGCAGAGCGGGTGCAGGGCCGCGGCCCCTCTGCGGCGGGCACGGCCTGCTGAGAGAGCTGGGCCTCCTTTGGCAGAGCTTTCAGAGTGTGATCTCTTTCAGTCCCACGGCAGAGAAAGCAGCCAACAAGCACTTCAAAGATTATTTTTGTCAAGGTCATGGCAGAGGGAGAAAAAAAAGAAAGGGGAAGAAGGAACAATTCTCAACAACCCCCCTCGCTGCTCTTCCTTGGAATAAAGGGAAGCCAGGAGCCGTTGGTCCCCGAGGGCCGGTTGCCATGGTTATGGCCCAACAACACCCGGGCCAGTCACGCAAGCCTGGGAGTCGGGTCAGCGCCAGGGCCTCTTGGCGCCAGTTCACTCGCGTGGGCCGCCCCGTGACCAGCCTGCGCGTGAGGGCGGCCGCTCTGCTTGGAACGCCGAACCACCAGCTGTTCACAGATCCCACAAACATAAACTCAGCCTTGAGTCCCTTCCACGAAGCAGCTACAGGACTAACAACAGCCCCTGACCCGACGCCGCTTGACTGTGCCTGACCAGAGACTGGAACGGCTCGAGGACCTGCGGGCAGCCCTCGGCAGGGGGTGCGCCGGGGTCTCTCCTGGTTGGTGGGATGCGGCAGGGCCTGGGCGCAGCCAGCCCCGCGGCCCCGCGGCCCCCCAGGCCCTCTGGCCCCCAGCAGGGAGGCGCTGCCCCCCTGGAGCCCTGGCCGGCCTCTGGCGCCCGTGGCGCGGGGTCTGGCGCGGGGCAGAGGGAGCGCGCAGGCTGGCCGCTGCAGCCAGGCCACTCTCCTTCCCCAGGCGGATGCTGTCCCTGCAGAGCCGTCGGTGGCTCCACCATGCCGGGCCACCACTCCCTGGACAGCCCTGGGCCCTGGCGCAGGTGCAGTGGCTGCTGGCCTCACACCCGCACCTGGGAACGTGAGCCGCAGCGACCCTGCGGGCGGCAGAGGCGGCGAGGCACTCGCTCAGCAAGCGCCTAATCAGTATTTGCCATTGTTTTTTTATTACCAGAACACAAGCTTTTGTGCCAGCCCATGAGATTTAACCAAAAGTACGGAAATGGGGGAGTGATGTGGCACCTGCTTCCCATGTACGAGGCCCCGGGTTCAATCCCCAGGACCGCCTGAAAACATATATATATACACACACACATCTGAAACAGGGTATTAATTAAAGTTTCAGCCTATCTAGTCGGGAATTGCAGGCATCCAAGCATGCTCCTTAAAACGGGCTCCCCTTTCTGAGTGCAGACACCTCTCACTGTGCAGGTGAGTTGTCCACCAGGAGCACTGCCAGCAAAGAGCCACGTGGGCTCCTCGGATCCTGACAAAGCCAGACGCCCCCTCCGGTGCAGCCGGGCCATCTGGCAGCTCCTGGCGTTGGGGGATCTGCGCCCCAAGGCACCCCAGAGCCCTGCAGCCTCAGCCCCCAGCTGTGGGGCACCTACAGCTGTCAAGTCAAAATGTGCTTTGAGCAAGTTTCTGGGCCTTTCCTCTGCACTGCACAGCCCCAGGCTGAGGAGGGCCCACCCAGGCTCGCCCTGTCCCACTGGCCCCCGAGCAGGACAGGAACTGAGGCCAGAGCTGGAGGGTGCTTCAGGATAGGACCCCGGCAGGGGCCACCCTGCCACTGTCAGAAGGCAGCAGAGCTGGTGGCCAGGGGCCGAGATCAGGGGCCAGGGTCAGGGGCTGAGGTCAGGGGCCGAGGTCAGAGGCCAGGCAATCAGGAGCCAAGGTCAGGGGCCAAGGTCAGGGGCTAGATGGTCAGGAGCCAAGGTCAGGGGCCATGGTCAGGGGCCAGGCAGTCAGGAACCAAGGTCAGGGGCCAAGGTCAGGGGCCAGGCGGTCAGGAGCCAAGG
>JAKSZT010054013.1:413601-450003 GCA_026826555.1 Tolypeutes matacus
CCCCGAGCCCCCCACCCCCGTGGTGAGTTCGAAAGCCCTCCTCTTGGGCCCCACCCAGCCCCCATCAGGACTTTCACAGCGCAGTCTGAGCATCTGGGGCCCTGGCGGGCAGGGCTGAGCCCACCTGAACCTGCCTTTCTCTTCTGCGCCACTGTGGTCTGCAGTTAGCGCTGGTGTGTCCACTTAGACATGGACATGGCTTCCAGGACAGCCACGAAGGTGAGCACAGGCCTCTGGACCCCAAATCCACCCCGAGGAGCTGGATGGGGAGCCGGGGTGCAGGAACCATCCCAGAAGGGCTGTGGGGGTCCCCAAGTCTGGGGCCACCTGCTTTGGGGAGTGGAGGAGATGGGGTGCAAGTGGAGAAAGATGGATAAATCATATTTTACTTTATGCTCTGCTCTGCCTTGGGACAGCCCCTGCCTGGCCCTTCCCTGTGGAAATCTGGGATGAAGCCAGGACTCTGGGACTGGGCCTGGCTGGGTGATATGCCCACAGGGACAGAGCCGCTGCCCCCAGGCATGCACCCTACTCCCTCCTGTGCAGACCCCCAGGCAGGTGACCAACCACCCAGCAAGAGAGCCCTCCCCGCCGCAAACCCACCCTGGGCCCCTCGCCCCCGCCCGTCCTCCCGGCCCGCACAGGGCAGAGCTCCCGGGAGCGCAAGAGCGGCCACGGGGGCCACAGGGAGGCGCCGTGGGGGTGTCCACGGCGGGAAGGCTCAGGCAGACGACCAGCAAGCTGCCGCCAGCAGGACCTTACAGAAGTCTATTCAAGGAGCAAAATGGAACAAGAACAGGAGCTGATACAAGCAAACCAGTGAAACATCAGCTATGAAAGAAAACAGGAGGTGGGACTTGTGGGATGCCGACGAAGGAGCTGTGAGGTCAGGGAGGAGCTCTCTACTGAAGGGCAGGAATCAGAAAAACCATGTGCGGGGAAGACAGAAGCACAGGGGCCAGTTTCAGGAAGATAAAAATAATAATGGGGGGAGGGTATGTTTGATGCAATTATGGAAATAAAATGTCCAGAATTGAAGAGGAAAGAGCTCACAGAGCACAAGCAGGCAAAAGAAGGTGAAACACACATTACAGGGAAATTAAGACCAGCAAAGTGAGAGAGAAAAGTGTAAAGGCCGCCTGAGCGAATGAACACACACTGTGCTGCAGAAGGTGAGACTCAGACGACGGCTTCTCAGCAACATGGGATGCTGCAGACAACGGAATAAGGTTTTTAAAGGTTGAGAACAAAAATTTTGAATGGAAGATTTTATATCCTGCCAAACTGTTATCCAAATATAAAGGTATAAAAAAGATATTCTCAAGCACGCAGTACGGGCTTAGAAGAGTCCACACCGAGACTCCCGATGAAAGCTCTTTAGAGAAGTGCTCAGATAGGAAGAGAAACGCAAGACCTGCTGCGGAGATGTCGCCTGAGGGACTTCAGAGCTGATTCTTTAAAGAGAAGTTAGGAGAATGGCAAGAGTCCTTGATGACCCCAGCTGACGCTCCCAGACAGAGGCGGCACGCGGTGGGCGGCCCGGGCGCAAGCACGTCTTGGGAAACGTCACCACCAAGAAGTCAAAGCAACCAACTAGGCAGAGGCCCGGGAAGGCTATCCCCGTAAGAACAAAATGGGACGCTTGACTTTTGAGCTGGCATAAAAGTGCTCAATCCATCAAACAGAGAGGTAGAGAGAAGAAAGAAGAAACCAAAGGAAGTGCAGTAAAAGGGAAATGTAAAGTAGGATGACAGAAACAAGCCCCCAAATAAGCATAATTACAAGAAGCATATAAACAGTTTAAACTCGCCAGTGAAAGGAGACACTCAGTGTGGCAATAGATCCCCCAATGTATTATCTGTAAGAAAAAGAAGAAAAGAAAGAAAAAGAAGGAGACTTGAAAACGGAAGGATGGAAAAGCTATGTCAGACATCTAGGAACGAAGAGAGAGCTGGGGCAGCAATTTTAGTATCTGACAGAGTAGAATTTAAGGCGCCAAAAATGGTTAAAATTGAAAGTGCGAGATCCAAAGAGTCAAAGGGTGGTGCTGAGCCTGGTACTCAAACCGAGCAGCTTCCCGACTGCCCCAGCAGCCCCGGGCACGCCCTCGCAACGCCTGCTCCTGAGAGCCACTGCTCAGCGCCCGTGAGCTGGTGGTTTGGGAATTCACCCCGTTTTGCTGAGTCACTTGCTGATGTAATGGATTGCTGCGGGTTCCCCTGGCTCAGGCGTGGTGTCCGGGCTGGCTACGAGGATGCTGAGAAGGTAACTGCCTCCCACGCCCTGCACCCCATGTCCTTATTGCCGTATGTGGTAATTCTGTGTAAATCCTCATTCAGAAGCCATGTAGAATGTGCCATGAAGACTTCTCCAACCCAGAAGGGCTCCAGAGGATTTTATTTTATTTTATTTATTTATTTATTTTTTTTACCGGGAGGTCCTGGGGATCGAACCCGGGTCCCTCCATATGGGAGACGGACGCCCAATCCAGAGGATTTTAACAGGACCGAGTCTCACTACATAATTTGGAAAATGTCCAGGATACAATCTATATTAATTTTCTGTAATAAATTACTACAAGCTATGCAGTACAACACAACACAAATTAATTTCCTTACAGTTCTGTAGGTTAGAAGCCTGAAAGGCGATGGCAGGCAGCGAGTGCCTCTCCTTGACTTCACCAGCTGATCGAGAATGCACTCCTCAGCTCACGGCCACCGTGGAGCCGTGCGCCCCAGAAAAACCTGCTCTTAAACGGAATCCACTCCTGGGGCGTGAGCCCACTGTAAAGAGGGCCTCGCGATGGGGCGGCTTCAGGGAGGGGGTGGCCCCGCGGAACCGGAATGGGTCTTTGTCCTGTGACGGAAGGCCTCATAGGAAAGTTCACAGAGAGAGGAAAAGCCACGGAGGCAGCCAGAAGCCGGAAGAGAAAGGAGAGGCCGCCATGCGCATCGCATGTGACAGAAGAGCCCAGGATCAAGGACCACCAGCAGCCAGCGCTGGAACGCCAGTCTTTGGGAAAGCATCATTTGATGGCCCCTTGATTTGGACTTCTCCTAGCCTCAAAACTGTAAGCCAGTGAATTCCCATTGTTTAAGCCAACACATTGCAAAGTGTTTTTTGGCAGTGAAGAAGTTAAAGCTGCCCCTTCCTCCATCTTCAAAGCCAGCATCGCCACAGCTCTCTGAGTATTCCTTCATCATCACATTTCTTTCTCTGACCACAGCCAGGGAAGGTTCTTTGCTTTTAAGGCCCCATGTGATGGCATCCAACCCACCTGAACCATCCCGGGTTGTCTCCCCCTCTCTGAGCCTACGCCCTTAACTACATCTGCTGCAACAGGTGAGACAGTCACAGGTTCTGCAGATTAGGATGTGGACGTCTTTGGAGACCATTGTTCTGCCCACCACACAATCCAAATTACTCTACCTACCAAGAACTGGAATATGGGACTCATACTCAAATGAAAAGGCAATAAACAAACGCCAACCCCAAAACAGCACAGAAGCTGGAATTATCAGAAAGGGAGCTTTAAAAACCATCCTCCCTGAGGTAAAGGTAAACATTCCTGAAATGAAAAGACAAAATAAAAATATAAAATATCTCAGCAGAAACACAAAACCCTTAAAAAGAATCAAGTAGAAATTTTATAATTTTAAAATTGTGAAATAAAATATAAGAAATACAAATTTTACTGGGCAGGCTCAAGTAGCAGAAGAGAGGTGACAGATAAAAGAGCCAGTAAACTTAAAAACAGACCGGGGAGAAGATGTGGCTCCGGCAGGGAGGTCCCAGGTTTAGTTCCCAGTGCCTCCTAAAGAAGATGAGGAAGACAGCTGATGCAGCAGGCTGGAGTGGCAAGTTGGCACAACAAGATGATGCAACGAGATGATGCAACAAGATGACACAACGAGATGACGCAACGAGATGACATAAGATGACACAATGAGATGACGCAATGAGGAAACACAATGAGAGACACAACAAGCAGGGAGTGGAGGTGGCTCAAGTGATTGGGCACCTCCCTCCCAAATGGGAGGTACTGGGTTCAGTTCCTGATGCCTCCTAAAAAAAAAAAAGGAGATAAGCACCCAACAAACAGATACAGAAAGCAAACAGTGAGTGCAAACAATGAGGTGGGGAGAAATAAATAAAATAAATCTTTTAAGAAAAGGAGATCAGTAGAAATTTCCCATTCTGAGAGAGCAAAGAATGAAAACAAACTGTACAGAGCCTCAGGGACCTGTGGGGCAATATGAAAAGGTCTGACGTTTGTGGCAATGGAGTCTCTGAAATGGAGAAGACAGAGACTGGAGCAAGAAAAATTATTTGAGGAAAAATGGCTAAAGACTCCCCAGGTTTGCTGAAAGACATAAATTTACATATTTGGGAAGATAAATAAATGCCTAAGAGGACAATGTCAAATAAAACCAAGCCCAGACACATCACAATTAAATGTCAAAACTAAAATGAAAAATAAGGAGATAGTTCTGAAAGCAGCCAGAGAAAAATGACACACTACATACAGAGGAACAAAATTTTGAATGACAGCAGATTTCTTATCTGAAACCATGGAAGCCAGAAGACAGTAGAGACCTTTAAAGTACTGTCAGCCCAGAATTCTTTATCCAGCAAAAGATATAATTCAAGAATGGAGGTGAAATAAAGGCATTTTCAGATGAAAAGACAACTAAAAGAACTTGCTTTCGGCAGACCTAAACTACAAGAAGTGTTAAAGGTAATTTTTCAGGATGAAAAGAAGTGACACTAGATGAAAACTCGGAACCCCAGGAACCAAGGGCGAACAACAGAAATGAGAAAATACAAGACTATTTTCACCTCTTCAGTTCTTTATTTTATTTTTATTTTTATTTTTTAAAGATTTTATTTTATTTATTCATTTATCCCCACCTTGCTGCTTGTGCTAGCTGGGTCAGCTAACCACGCCGCGCGGGCGGCCTTGCCTTCACCAGGAGGCCCCGGGAACCGAACCCGGGGCCTCCCATATGGTAAACGGGAGCCCTACTGATTGAGCCACAGCCGCTTCCCACTCTTCAGTTCTTTAAAATGTGTCTGACTATTGGCAGCAGAAACTGTTATATGGTCTGGGAGGTTTCAATAGATGTAGATGCGATACAGACAACAAATCCTAAGGGTGCGGTAAAAGGACTTAGATGGTTTAAGGCTTTTGTGTTTTACTTTGAAATAAAATAGTAACTTTGTTAGAAGTGGGATTTGTATATTATAATCCTTAGAGCAGCTACTAAGAAAATAATAAAACGAAATATACCCCAAAAGACAATAGACAAATTAAATTCCAATAAACATTCCTATAATCCAAAATAGGACAGAAAGGGGGAAGGAGAGAAACAAAGAAATAGAAAAATAACCAAATGGTTGACCTAAATCCAAACATTTCAATGATTACCCTAAATATAAATAGTACAAACAAACTGATCAAAAGACAAATACTGTCAGAATGGATAAATAAACAAGACCCAACTCTATACTACCTACAAGAAACCCACTTGACATATAATAATATAGATGAATTAAAAGTAAAAATACAGAACAAGATACGCCATGCAAACATTAACCAAGAGAAGGCTGGAGGGGCTACACTAGCACCAGACATATGCTGTGAAGAAGTGAAATTACCAGGGATGAAGCGGGACCTCATGATAAAAGGATCAACTCACCAAGAAGACATGACAATTCTAAGTGAGCATACACCTATCAAGAGAACTCCAAAATACATGAAGCAAAAACTGAAAGAAGGAAATTTTAAATCTACAGTTATACTTGGAGCTGTTAACGGTCCTTTCTCTGTGTTGAGACCAGACACAGACTTAACAAGAACATAAAAGAGTTGAGCAGCAGCATCAACCAGCTTGATGCCACGGATGTTTACGGAGCACTGACAACGGAAAACCCCGCTGTTATCCAGTGCACATGAAACATTCACCAGGATACACTACATTCTGGGCCATAAACTAATCCTTAACAATTTTTAAGGATAGAATGATATACAGTATGTTCTCTGTACATAATGGAAATAAATTACAATGCAATGACATAAAGATACCTAGAAAATGCCCCCAAATATTTGGAAATCAGACAACATACTTCTTAATAAACCATGGGTTGAAAAAAATCCAAAGGAAAATTTAAAAATATTTTGAACTAAATGAAAAGATTATATATCAGAATTCTGTGATTCAGTTAAAGCCATCCTTAGAGAGAATTTTGCAACATTAAATGCTTATATATTACAAAAGGAAGGCTGGTTTAAAATCCATGATTTAAGCTTCCATCTTAAGAAGGTAGAAGAAAATAATATAAACCTAGAAAGAAATTACAATTAAAAGAGCAGAAATTAATGAATAGAAAGTAGACATGTAGATCAGGCCAATAATCTAAGCTTCTACCTTAAGAAATAGAAAAGAGAAGTCAAACCCAATGAGAGAAAATGGAGGGAAATAATTAAGTTAAGAGCAGAAATCAATGAAATTGAAAAAAAAAAAAAAGGACAATGAAACCAAGAGCCACTCCTTTGGGAAAAAATCAGTAAAATTAATAAACCCATAGCTTGAGGGACCAAGAAAAAAAGAAGGAAGATATATATTAGCTATGAAATGAAAGAAGAGACATCACTACAGAATGCATAGCTTCTAAAAGACAATAAGGGAATATTGTGAACAACTCTGTGTCCATAGATTTGATAACATAGATAAGATGGATCAATTCATTTGAAAGGCACAAATTAGTAAATTTCACAGAATAAGAATACTGAACCTGAATAGTCTCATATCTATTTTAAAAATTGAATTTATAGTAAAAAATCTTCCAACAAAGAAAACTCCCAGACCATACTGGTTTCACTGGTGAATTCTGACAAACATTTCAGGAGGAAATAATACCAGTTAAATACAATCTATTTTAGAAAATAGAAGATACGTGAACACTCTTGACTAATTTTATGAAGTTGACATTACCATGTGTGATCGTTTGATGCTGGATGAACCCCAGAAAACCATGTCCTTAGAGCTAATCCATTCCTGGGGGCATAAACCTATTGTAGATGGGATCTTTTGATTAGATTACTTCAGTAAGGCATGACCCAGGGTGGGTCTTAATCTTCTTACTGGAGTCCTTTATAAACAGGATGGATATGGAATGAAATACAGGGAGAATCCCACAGAAGCTGAGAGAAGAAGCCACAGAAACCAGGAAGCTGAACGTGATGATACCTGGAGGAGAAAGACAGCGCCATGTGTCTTCCCATTTGACAGGGGAGTCCAGGATCGCTGGCAGCCAGTTTTCTGTGTCACCTGATGCCTTGATTTGAACATTTTCATGGCCTCAGAGCTGTAAGCTTTTAAGCTAATAAATCCCAACTGTAAAGGCCAATCCATTTCTGGTATATTGCTTTCAGCAGATTTTTTTAAAAACTAAAACACCATGATACAAAAATCAGACAAAGACATTACAAGAAAATAAAACTAGAAATGTCTCATGAACATAGACACAAAAATCCCCACAAAATATTAGTAAATTGAATCTAGCAATATATAAATGGGATTTACCCTGGGAATGCAAGATTGGTTCAACACCTGAAAATCAATCAATATAATACACCATATTAACAGACTAAAGAAGGAAAACCGTGATGATCTCAATACCTGCAGGAAAAAGCATTTGACAAAAGTTAGCATCCGTTCATGGTAAGAACTCTCAGCAAACTAGGAATAGAAGAGAACTTTCTTAATCTGATAAAAAGCATCTACAAAAAAAGAAAAAAATGCTTTTTATTACTATACTTAATGGTGAAATATTGAAGGCTTTCTCCCTAAGAGCAGGAACAAAGCAGGATGTGCCCCCCCCATATCCAACCATGCACTAGAAGTTCTAGAAGTGCAATAAGGCAAGAAAAAAAGGCATATAGATCGAAAAGTAGATATAAAACTGTCTCTCTTCAGAGGCAATATGATAATGTTTGTTAAAAAAAGCCCACAGAACATACAAAAGACCCCTCCAAGAACTACTAATGAGCTTAGCAAGGTGACAGGATAAAGGTCAACCTAGAATATCAATCCTATTTCTATATACTAGCAATGAACTGAACACTGAAATTTTAAAAAAAAAGGACAATTCCATTTACAATGGCACCAAAAATATAAAATAATCTGGTATAAATCTAGCATAGCATATGCAGGATCTGTATGCTAAAAAATACAAACCACTGATAAAATAATTAAAGAAGACCTAAGTAAACGGAGACATACACTGTGCCCATGGGTGGGGAGAGCCGATACTGCTAGAATGCCAGTTCTCCCTGTGGCTGTTTGGAACTGTATGTACCCCAAACCATGTCCTTAGAGCCAGTCCTTTCCTGTGGCATGACCTGTTTTAGGTGGGGCCTTTTGATGAGGTGACTTCAGTAGGCGTGGCCCAGGGTGAGTCTTTTTTTTTTTTTAGTTTACAATTTAGACGATACAGTTTAATAAGTTTTGCTGATATTTACCATGTCCTGTGTCCATTACTGTAAGGTAATGAAAAACCTTCCCCATGACCACTAAATACCCCGTTAGATCTTGACCGTTCCTTCCTCCCCACCCCCCTGGGGCATATGACAGCCCCGTGTTGACTCATGGAATGTCGGATTCCTAGTTGCGTGCCCTGGGTATTTGAACCCGCCCTCCCTAATCTCCCCACCTGTCAACGCTGCACCACCCCACCCAGTAATATCACTACCCACCTGCCCTGTCCTTCACTACGCAGCTCTACTGCATGCCTCTACCGTAGATTACGTCCACATGGGTGATGGCTCAGAGCCTGCTCTTCTCTCTCTCTCTCCCTTGCTAACCTCTCTTTCAGGCAATCCCAGGGTGAATCTTAATCCTCTTACTGGAGTCCCTCATAAAAGGCATGACTGTGGGGGCAGGGGAGAGGGAGGGAGGGAGGGAGAGACAGAGAGAGCCACAGAAGCAAAAGGCTGAAAGCAATGAACCGGGAAGAGAAGGGAGAGATCAGCTGACGCTGCCGTGTGCCTTGCCATGCGACAGAGGAGCCTGAGCCTGCCTGAGGCCGGCCCTCAGGGAGAGAGCGTCGCCTTGAGCGGTAAGCCTGTAAGCTGACAGACCCCCTCTACGGTGTCTGCTTTCGGCAGCCTAGCAAACCAAAACATCCCCAACTTGACCTTCCGACTGAACGTAATTCCAGTCGGACCCAGCAGGATTTCTCATAGATATCAATAAGCTGAATCTAAAATTTATATGAAAAGACAATGGAACTAGAATAGACAAAACAGTTTTGAAAAAGAAGAACAAAATGGGAGAATTCACACTGATTTGAAGACTTATCTAAAGCTTTAGTAATTAAGTCAGTGTGGTGTTGAGGAAAGGACAGACACACAGACACAGAGAGTCCAGAAACAGACTCAAGTGACAAATATGGCCAACTGATATTTCACAAATGTGTAAAGGGAATTCAGTGGAGAAAGGATAGTCATTTTAACAACGGTGCTGATACAATTAGATACTCATATACAAAAACAATAAACCTTGACCTGTACCTCACATCTTACACAAAAATTAACTAAAAATGAATCATGGACCTAAATGCAAAATAAAAAGTACATAACTTTTGGAAGGAAACAAAGAAGAAAAATCTTTGTAATCGTAGATTAGACAGAGTTCTTGGACATGACACCAAAATCATGATCTATTTTTAAAGTTGTTCGATTGGACTTCATCACAATTAAATTATTTTATTTTGCAAGACCCTGTCAAGAGAATGAAAAAACAAGCCACAGGCTGGGAGAAAACATCCACAAATCATATATAAGACAAAGGATTTGTATACAAAATATATAAAGAACCCTCTCAACAGTAAGAAAGCAAACGACATAAATTCTAAACTGGGCAAGAGATTTGAACACTTTTCCAGGCGGGAAACAAGCGCATGGAAAGATGCTGACCCTCCGTAGTCGTGAGGGAAATGCACGTCAATAATCAGGAAGCCCCTGGCTCTGAAAACATGCCAGCACCAGTGCTGCCCGGCTCCCCGCTCGCTGCCCATGGGTGGCACGTGGCAAGGCCCTTTGGAGAGCGGCTTGGCAGCTCCTTACAAAGTTAAGCACCCGCCTCCCACACGACCCAGCGAGCCCTCCTTGAGGAGTTTCCTTAAGTGAAATCTACACCTATGTCCACAGAAAACCTGTGCACGAGTGTTTAGCTCCGCTCTGGCCATAACTGCAAAAGCTGGGAACAACCCAAAGGTCCCTCCGTGCTCGAAAGTTGAAACAAATCACGGGAAGTCCACACCTTGGGACACAGTAACAGAAAACAGTGCGGAAGCCGGCAGCCAGCGGACAAGGTGACGTGCGCTCTGCTAAGGGGGGAGGCCAGACCACAAAGCTCCACACTGACCCCAATCACATGACACGGGAGAAAGGCCACAGGAAAAGCGGCGGATGGAAAGCAGATGGGGGGCGGACGGGGCAGCACGAGAGAAATCTGGGGGGTGATGGACGGCTCTGTATCTTGATTTGGGTGGTGTTTAAACCAATGAAAGTAGGGAAGCGGCTGTGGCTCAATCAGTGGGGCTCCCGTTTACCATATGGGAGGCCCCGGGTTCGGTTCCCGGGGCCTCCTGGTGAAGGCAGGCCCGCCCGCACGGGGCATGGTTAGCTGACCCAGCGAGCACAAGCAGCAAGGGGGGGATAAATGAATAAATAAATAAAATAAATAAATAATAACAAAAAAATAAACCAATGAAAGTAAATTTTAGTGCGTGTAATTGAAAAATAAACGTTTGCAAGACGTACTGGGCAGGTAGCTACGTTTTAACTGGAATTAAAAGGGTGATGAAGACCTTTCGATTCTATGGTCTGTGGCTCTGGGGAACGCGGCCGCTCCTGCGCTAAGTCACGCTTGCCGGGCACCTGCGGGACAGGTGTGCGCCTGAGTCCCGTCAGCTGCGCAGCAGCTTGTCTCTCGGCCCCTTCCCCACCACCCCTCGTGGCTCCTCTCTGGACAGGTGCCCCCGCTCCCGTCCTCCACTTGCCCATCTCCCCGGGCCCCGCAGCCCCGTACCCAGCGCGGGCGTCCAGGCCCACGGCGGGAGGCAGCTCCGGGCGGGCGGCGCGGGTCCGCCCTGGCGTCTCAGAGTGGGGCGCCTGGAGCCCCCGAGGGCGCGGTCCGCTCACCGCGGGACCACGGAGCCCCTGGGCGGGCGTCCACCAGGCCACGGGGACCCGCCGAGCCCTCACCGCCAGCGCGCGTTTGGTCCTCGTAACAGAGACACGTTCTCTCCAGAGTCTAAGGCAGCCCTGGGTTCCCATGGTTTTCGATGCGCTGCCGTGACCGTCTCCTTTTTCCTCATTTATCTTCAAGAGATTGAAGGTTGGAGATCAAGCTGGGATTTTGTTGTCGCTGCTTGGTTTATTTTGGTTTGTTTGGGAATATTTTTAACTCCAGAAGAATCTTTCACTCCAAAATTTGAGAGTCACTGCACTGACATGCTATGAAGGAAACACACACTGGATCACCTGCCACGAGTCCCACCAAAGCAAACTTCTGGAAACTTCCCGTGGGCTGCTGAGATGCCGAGCCAGATGCCGAGCGAGATGCCGAGCGAGATGCCGAGCCATCGCAGATGAGACAGAGAGACAGAGACAGAGACAGAGAGACAGAGAGACAGAGACAGAGAGACAGAGACAGAGAGACAGACACAGAGAGACAGAGACAGAGAGAGAGACAGAGAGATAGAGAGACAGAGACAGAGAGACAGAGAGACAGAGACAGAGAGACAGAGAGATAGAGAGACAGAGAGACAGAGACAGAGAGACAGAGAGATAGAGAGACAGAGAGATAGAGAGACAGAGAGACAGAGACAGAGAGACAGAGAGACAGACACAGAGAGACAGACACAGAGAGACAGAGAGACACAGAGAGAGATACAGAGAGAGAGACAGAGACAGAGAGACAGAGACGGAGAGACAGAGAGACAGAGAGATAGAGAGATAGAGAGATAGAGAGACAGAGACAGAGAGACAGAGAGACAGAGACAGACAGAGAGAGACAGAGAGATAGAGACAGAGAGACAGAGAGAGAGAGACAGAGAGAGAGAGACAGAGAGACAGAGACAGAGAGACAGAGACAGAGAGATAGAGAGACAGAGACAGAGAGACAGAGACAGAGACAGAGAGAGATACAGAGAGAGACAGAGACAGAGAGACAGAGACGGAGAGACAGAGAGACAGAGAGATAGAGAGATAGAGAGACAGAGACAGAGAGACAGAGACAGACAGAGAGACAGAGAGAGACAGAGTCAGAGACAGAGAGACAGAGAGAGACACACAGAGAGACAGAGTGACAGAGACAACAGAGACAGAGAGACAGAGAGACACACAGACAGAGACAGAAAGAGACAGAGAGGCAGAGAGAGAACTACTTTACCTCGCGGGCAGAGCCCACAGCCGAGGTCCCAGGCAGACAGGCAGGGACCCTAACCTCAGCCATGAGGGGCTCCGGCACAGTCTTCTGTGGAAGCCCCACCTCAGAGGGCCCCTCCACACACCCACAGGCACTGAGTGGGGCCATCCAACCACGGCAGCGTCGCGGCAGCCCCCGGGGTCATTGAGGGCAGGATGCTCGGGGTCCCAGGCGCTTGGCAGCTGGCAGCGTCGGCTGCCCTCTGCCCGCCTCCCCCAGGCCCAGGCCCCCAGCCTGGCCTCACCTTGGGAATGCTGGCTGCTGGGCCCTGAATCTCCCAGAGGCAGCTCGGGCCGGAGGACAAGACGTGGCGCAGCCAGGGCTGTGAGGACGGGCGGTGAGAGTGGAAACGTCCAGGAGAGGCCAAGGGGCCCCCTGCCGCCTCAGCCAAACCGACGTCTGGGGAGAGAAGGCCCCGGCAGCGCTCGCTGGGCAGGGAGGCCAGGAGGCCTTTTGGGGTGAGGTCACACTGGAGAGGACACCAGGGAGGCCTGCGCACGCTTTGCCCAGTTCTGTTTCATGCCTCAGCATTGGGGGCTGAGTCCGCCTCCCACAGAAACCCCTGGTCTGGGGGCGCAGACCCCTTTGTCAACAGGCCCTTTGAAGATGCTGTTAAGGTGCCCGTGCTGTGGGGGTGGGGGTGGGGTGGTCCTAGTCCAATGAAGCTGAGGAAATTGGACACATAAAGAGAAGCCGCGGGGAGCAGCCAGAAGCTGCAGGTCAGCGGAAGGCAGGAGAGAGAGGAGGCGCCACGGCCATCGCCGTGGGAGGGAGTGCCAAGGGAGCCCCAGGGGGGCCGCAGCGGGAGGCACGCCTTCCAGCCTCCGGGTCCGTGAGCTCCTGCTGCTAAGCCGCCCGGCTCTGTCGTGTTCATTTCAGCAGCTGGGAAACCAAGGCTCTCAGTGAAACGTTTTAAAAGGATTTTATGATCCTTTAATTTTGAACATGGATAAGAAAAAAGAGCCATGCCATTTATCTTTTGCCAAGAATAAAATTCAAACTGGCACACATTTTTCAGCTCAAAACACTTTACTAGCACTGACAACTAAAAAGAAAAGAAAAAAAATTTAATACTTGAGAATTTGCTTTCTAAAATCCTGATAAATAAGGAAATACAGAAATATTTCCCAAACCCAAAGCACAATACTTCCCAGAGGAACACTTCTGTCAGCCACGTGCTGCTCCCACCTGGACCGGAAGTGAACCTGGACCTGCTCTAGGGGAGAGAACACACCGACACTGTTTTGGGCAAAGAGAACTGATGTGGGGCTCAGCAACATTTCTAATGCGGTCCCCAAAACACATGCGATACTGTGAGTTTTCGTGGGAAACTGTACATCAGTCCAGAAGAGCAGAATGCACATTGCTGATGTTTCAGAAGGAAGTTACTTCACGGGCTCATGTCCAAACACTCAGCACGGTCCCTGAGCCCTCAGGACCTGCACCCCCAGCCCCAGCCTCCAGGGGACAATTGCCATCCCTGGGAGGTGGGGAGTGATGGGGTTGGGGGCTGTGGTGGGGGGCTGTGGGGTAGGGGCTGTGGGGGTGGGTGCAGTGGGGGCTGCAGGAGTCCATAGGATGTGGTGGGGGTGATGGGGTCAGTGGGGGGTGCTGTGGGCTCCTGTGGGGGGGGGGTGGAGGCAGTGGGGTGCAGCAGGGAGCACTGCAAACACAGAGCCACCAAGCCCCAGCACCCCAGATTCCACCCCCTGCTCTTCCACTGGCCTCTGATCAGATTCTACTTGTCCATCTGTCTATCCATCAGTCCACCCACCCCTCCCCAGTCTTGGGCCTCTACTGTGCTTAAACATTGTGAAAAGGACATTCTAGCATTCTAGTGCCATTGGGGGCGGCGGGCAGGACTCTGGGAACTGGACTTGCTCAACCTGGGGGGGTGCTGACCCTCCACTGTTTCTGACCTGCCAGAGGGACTGGACGGAGGCCAGGATGGCCACTGGCTCGTGGCAGTTTGGCCTGTCGTCGAGTCCCACCCCAGGCACGCCCAGCCTGAGGTGATGCATGCAGTGGGACATGCCAGCTGCCAGGCCGGGTGGCATTTACCGCCAGGGACCCAGGCCCCACAAGCCTTGCCCCAACATTGAGACGACACAGTGGGGTCCCCGGGGCCTGAGGAGGACAACCAGGGGGCGTGCGTCTCGACAGCCCCCAGGGGGTGTTCTGGAAGGAGGGCGTGGCTCCAGAGCGAGAGGGGGGGTGCAGAGTGAGTGTGGGGCCCCTGTCCCCTCTCTGAGGGAGGGGCCACCCTCCTGCCACGGGTGCTGGAGCCCATCACGCATCCTGGGAAGCAGGCGGTGCCGTCGCGGCCCCTCCCTGGGAGCCCCCATGCCAGGGCTGCCTCGCTGGCCCCCCATTAGCTGTGAAAGAGTGACGTCTTTGGACCCGGGAAGCTCCACCGCACCACCCGATCTTCTCTTGTTTCAGGAAAGGACGGTTCTCCCCGTCCCTGCAGTGACCTGCCCACCGTGCTGGATACGAAGCGCACGCGCCACGCACCTGCGGGCTGGGGCCTCGTGCAGCGGCCCGGGGCTGCCCGTGGGGCGGCGACGTGGGGACACTCACCTCCAGGAGCAGCCTGCCCTCCAGCACGGTGGGCCCTCTGCACGCACGGCCGTCTCCCGGCGAGGGGTCACGGGCTGGTAGCCGCGAGCGCGTCTCCTGCATGGCTGTGAGGAGAGCAAAGGTCAGCACCGCTCTGGTCACCTCACACTCTCCTGTGCCCCCCGTTTCCACCTCGAGGTTCTTGCTGGATGTCTGGCCTGGACACCACCCCCTCCTGTATCCACGGCCACAGCCACACCGCAGTGGCCCTGGGCCGACCGCCCCCTGCCTGGCACACCGACCAGCAGCCCACCTTGGGGGGCAGGGGGGCGGCCGGGCAGCCCCAACTGCCCTGGGAAAACGGCTGAGGCCCTGAGGCCTGGCCCGGAGACCGCCGGGACCTGGAGCCCCCTTCCAGCCACTCCAGCCCTGCACCCCAGAAGTCGCCTTCCGCCCACCCTGTCCAAGCCCTAGGGCCTCGGGGACGGCATCTAGTCCCGACAGCCCTGCCGTGACCAAGTCCCAGGGGCTCTTCGGCTCCTCTGTGGGGACTGGGCGCCTTGAGCCCCCAAACCAGCCTGCTGGTCTGGAGGACGGGGTCCAGCACCTCAACGCTTCCTGCAGGGCAGCAGCTGGGCTCCAGGTCTGGGTCCCGGCCCCTCCCTGCGCCTCCCCATCGCCTCCTCTCAGGACCACACGTGCCATCATGGCCTGGGCCGCCCCACCCTGGGGGCACATCTGCCCCTCTTGGACAAACTCCACATCTGAGCACTACTCAGAGTGTACTTGTTCTTCCACAGCCATGGCAGACCCCTAGGACGCCCCCTCCCCTCAACCACGATTCCCCCTGACGTCCACACGGAGCCCCCCTAGGACGCCCCCTGACGTCCACACGGAGCCCCTGGCCTTCCTGAAGGGCGCTTACTGCCGCGCCCTGGCTACCGCCCCGCTGTTTGGCATTGCGTAGATGGTCTACTTCCTGGGTACCGCGGAGTCCCTGCTGGGGCTGCTGCCGGGACCCCGGGCCTGAGACCGGTGGCCGCCCCACCCCAGCCAGCCCTGCAGGGGGAGGATGCAGGGAAGGGGTGCAGGGCCCCCTCCCCAATGGGGGGCACACCCAGGACCCTGGGGGCCTGTCTGCACAACCATTGGGATCAGTGTTTTATTTATGTAGAAAATGCAGAATCTTTACATGGAGCCCCTAGGACGCCCCCCGACGTCCACATCCACACAGAGCCCCTAAGATGCTCCCCGACAGCCACATGGAGCCCCCCTAAGACGCCCTCCCCACCGCAGCCCCTGAGGACAGTGAAGTCCCTGATGTCCCAGGTCTGCCTAAAGCTCCACCTTGGAGCACAGACTTACAACCTGGCCAGACAAGCAGACGTAAGCGTCTAGTCACCTGACCCCACAGGTGTCGGCTCCTCACTCTGTCCTCAGCACACGAAGTTAGGGTCAGGCTGCTGAGGGCACGGGGAGGGGGGATTGGGGGTCCCGGCAGGAGCTCCACCCAGGTGCGGCCGCCCCTCAGGGGGAGCGTGTCTGTGGAAGGCAATGCCGCTTGCTGCTCCCTCCTCCTTTCTCAGACTCATAAACTGAAGTGACAAGTTATTTTATTACGAGCAACGACTTCAAAGGGCCGTATCCCTTCAGCAAATGTAACGCCTGCCGGGAAGCAGCACTTACAACTTGTCCTGGCCTGGGGATAAAACGTAAACCAGCATCTCTAGACTCCAGGAAAATCGCCAGCGCTTCAGAGCAAGCTGTGCTGACCTTCCAGGGCTGCATTACCCAGGTCGCTCCAGCTCGCAGGGCCCGCTGACTCTCTCCAGCACCTCCATTTCCACCACACGCTTAGGGACGAGGGGCTGCTCCAGGCTGGCCCCACCGGGCTTCTGCTGTGAGTGAACGCAAGCGAGCATGGGTCCCAGCGTTTTAAAAAACGTATTTATTGTTTACGACCCGCTGCCTTCCAAAAATGTTTGCGTCTGCTGGGCATGTTGTTAAATAAAGGTATAAAAGTTCTAAACTCAAATCTCACTCAAGCTGGACTGGACTTTCCCCAATTTCCAGAATTAGCTGAATTTTGTTACTGAGGGGAGCAGCTGAAATGCTTGCAGTTCAAACCCTGTTAGTTCTCAGCACGCTTTTCTCCCACGGTAAACTCACCTACACGAAACTGAAAGTTATTTACGTCTTCCTGGCACCAGCTGGGAGTTGATGCAGGCTCTGCATCTCACGGGCGTCCGGCAGTGTGCGTGCCAGAGCTGAGACCCTCTGTCTAGCCCCCTCCCCATCTGACCCCAGCCTGCGCACCTGCCCCTCCCTGGCGCCCGGGGCACTTGGGGACGCAGGGGCCTCTCCACCCTCACCTGCAGCTGCCACACCCGCCGGGCTGACTTCTGGGGCAAAGCGGGGCAAAGCGGGGCAGGTGCCCGATGAGGGAGGCCGCTCTTGGGGGTTCCCATATGGTGACCTGCATAGTGGACGTGCCGCCCGCAGCCCGGGAGCGCTCTGGCCAGCTAGGAACTGAATCCGTGGACCGTGGCAATGCCCTCCAGCCGAGCTCACGGCCCTCAACTTCCCTCCAGGGTGAGACGGGCTCCTGCCGTTTGTCAGACAGAACGTGAGGCAGAGGGCGTCCTCCAGACGGCCTGGGCAGCCTGAGCTATCACCAACATGAAGGAGGACCAGGACCCTCCCACCCTTCGCTTCTATCCCTGCATGCGAAGGTGCTGGGCAGACGTTCTAGGACCTTCTGGAACAGACACAGCCTCTCATGGCTGTAGGTGGAGCTTCGTGGTGCCCATGGGAATCCTACACAAAGCTGAGAAGCCTCAAAGCTCACCCAAGGCAGGTCGGGCAGGAATTGTGTTTGTCCAGAGACTAAACAACTTCCACCAGAAGGAGAAATGCCTCCACCCTGGCTAACCCCGTGGGGACAGCCGGGGCGGGGTGGGGCAAGGGCCTGCTCAGGATGCACAGAGACCCCCAGGATGAATTAGAGCCGGGGAGGGGGCAGCACCCGGCACGGGCAAGAGGGAGGGCAGGGCAGCAAGGCAGACAGAAAACAGATGAGGCCCCCCAGGCTGTGCTGCTCCAGGGATGCCTAGGCTTGCTCTCCACCCTCTGGTGACATCCTGTTCCCGAGGCTGCCCATGGCTCCTGACCAGTTTGGACTCAGTTCCACGTTGAGGCCACGAGTGAACCAGACGAGCCTCTTGTGCCCAAGAGGAAAGCACCTGGGGCCTCCTCAAGGGAGCCGGACAGGGTGGGGCTGGTCGGCCCTCCTGGCCCTGGGGGCTTGGACCCCTGGCGCCCAGGGGTCAGCTGCGGGTCAGATCTGGCCACCTTGGGCTCCTGGGGCAGTCCCAGGACTGACCCCCAAGTCTGTCTCAGCAGACAAGTCTCTTTCTGTGTCTTTGCATCAAGATGCCGCGTGCCTCTGCGCAGCAGGGCAGAGGTTTGTGCGCGTCCTAATGACGATGCAGGAGGACCCACACAGGCCAGCCTCGCCGCCGCCACGGCGCTTGCCCTCCCAGGCCGGCTCCTGCACCTCCAGGGCCCCGTGATCCTCGTGGAACTTGAGTGCAGCTCTGCCACCAGGTACGGGGCCCTCTCTCAGCCTCAGCATCCGCAGGGGCTGCAGGCTAACGGGAGACAGGGCTTGGCGTTCAGCTGGTGGCCCATGGGGAAGCCACAAGCAAGGGCCTGGGCAGGGCAGGCCTCCCCCTCTCCATCGTGCACAGCTAAGAAGCATTGGATTTCTTGCCACTGCACTAAATGTAACGAGAAACGGGCCCATTTCCTCAGCCAGATAGCAGGTCAGTTATGCTGAGGGTGAAGGAGGGCGAGGCGGTGCCCCAATGCAGCTTGTGCCCCCCAGACTCTGCTCAGACCTCAATCTCCTGACCTGAAACCCTTCCCAGTGACCCAACCTCCGTCCTTTCCATTCAGGTGCAATTTTTGTTAAGGGCAGTGAAACAGCGAAAGTCAGAAGACATTTAGAGGCGTGTTTTTATTTTTCACTCTCTAGGAAGCTGGCTGTGCTGACCCAACACTGACAGAAGTTGGAAAGCTCTGAATATCCTAAAACTCCCTGATCCTCCCCAAAGAGGCTTCCAGCAAGCCAGACCCAGAGGCCGCAGCCCCAGCACAGACGCTCCGGTCCCAGAGTGCCCAGGAAGGCGATGGGAGCTTCGGAGCAGGGTCACGCGTGGCCGTGTTCTCCGCGAGCTCAGGCTTGACCTTCGCGTCTGAACGAAGCCCTGCCCCCTCCCCAGGCCGTGGTCAGCGCCGCACAGGGTCAAGCTGTCGTACCGGGAGGCAGGAGGGGGCAGGAGAGCGAGGCGGTGGGCACTAGCAGGGACCCCACCCCCGTCACTTGTGCCAGTTCTTAATCCCCTCGTCCAGTCCCCGCCCCCACGGCTGCCCACAGCCCCGGATCACCAAGGTGGCGCCAGTACAGCCAAATGCCTGCAGAGGGGCCTCCCAGCTTGGGCAACCCCGCAGCACTATAATTGGGGCAGGGAGAGGTTTGGCTTGTATTTTGGTCTTCCTTCTCCCTGCACACCAGGGAGCTGCTGGTGCCAGCACTGCGTGGGTGTGTGTGTGGGGACGTCCCGGGACTGGGACCTGAGGCCCTCCTGCTCCTCCAGCACCAACAGCCACGGCCCCTCTCCGGGCAGCCCTCGCCCCGGGCGCGGGGCGCAGGCTCAGCTCAGCCGCGTTCTCCCTCCACGTAGGAAGCAGCACGGCACCGCCTCCCCCACCCCCGCCCCGGGCTGCGGGGGGATGGGCGCCTCTGCTCTCGCATGCCCCCCCGCAGCCCCCGCCCCCGCTTCCCCTCCTCCGCCGCGACATTCCTGCGGCGGCCTCGCGCTCGCTGTCACGCGATCGCGGCCCCAGCCCGGCGGTGACGGCCTCCTGGCCCCCGGCCAGAGCCTCGCGTGCGAGCAGGACCAGCCGCCCGGCGCCGCGCGCCGCCCCCCCGCGCCCCAGCCCCCGGCGCGTGTGGAGCAGGAAGGACCCGCGGGTTCTGAGAAGCGCCCTGGGGCCGGGCGCGGCTGCAGCGTTCCAGAAAACACTTCTAAACACTCCCGGGGGCGCACGGCAGCGGGGGTGGGGGGGGGTGGGGGGGTGGGGGGGAGCCGCTAAGTCCACCCCGGGGGAAGGGGACAAAGCCGGAGTGGGGGCGGGGTCAGGACCCAGGCTGGGCCTGGGGAGGGGGTCCCCCCACAGCTGGGGCAGTGACGATGCCGCTGAGAGTGAGCCACGTGGACGTCCTCAGGGCCTCTGCCCCCACGCTGCCCAGGGCCTCTTCCTTACACTCCAGGGTCTTGCTCCCTGCTTTGGGGGCATCTCGTGGTCCTACCTGAGCTCTGACCTTGGCGACGGAGCCCAGTGCCCCGGGAGGGGTGGGGATGCGGAGCAGGCAGGCCAGGAGCACAGAGGGCAGGCGCCCCTTCCCCACACCTGCGAGGCAGGCACAATGGGGATCCCCGGCATGTCCCGCCCCTGCATGCCACCCGAGGGCCACCCTGTGCCCAGTCGGGGGAAGTCCAGCAGGGGAGCGAAGCGGGGCTGCACGCAGAGAGGGGGGACCGATGGGGAGCAGAGAAGCAAGGGGAGGAGGGGAGGAGAGGAGGACGAGCGTTCAGGTGATAGAGCCACCTTGGCCCCACTCAGGACCTGAGACATGAGTCAGCAACGAGGCGGAACGTCAGCGCCACCTTTAGGACCCCACAGCTTTCCAGGCCGTGCGCCTCTGACCTCGCCAGAGAATCCCACGCCGGCCTTCCCAGGTAACAGACGCAGGCCACCCTGGGCTCGCCGAGCGTGGGAGAAGCCCGGGCCCTGCAGTCTCCCAAATCACGGCGCGCTGTGCGCCGGCCCCGGGCTAGGCTGACGGGCACAGGGATGTCTGCCGGACCCCGCCGGGCCCACGCTCTGTGCTCCCCGCAGCACCCCACTTGGTGCCTGGAGCCCCTGCCCTCTGCCCCAGAGTTCAGGTGCTCCAGCCCTGGCAGTGCCCGTGGGCCTCGGGCCCAGAACGCCCAGGGCAGCCTGCCCCACTGGCACGCCTGGCCCTCAGCGAGTCCCATCTGCAGGTGAGACGACCCGACTCAAAAACTGGAGTGCACGAGACACAGGGCCTGTGGGCCGCGCTGAGCGCCCTGGCCAGGGGTCCCAAGCCGGGCAGGCGCATCACCGACAGGCTGGAGGGCCTTCCAGGCAAGGTGTGCGCTGGGCCTTGGGGAGGCATGGCCTGGTGAGGAGATGTCTGGTGGGACAGGTGGCACAACGAAGGCCAGGAACATGGGAGCCATGCGGCCGCACTGTCCGCAGAGGCGAGCAGCGGGAGTGGTAGTGCCAGGACTGCACCCCATTGCCCGCCCTGTGGGCAACAGCCCCCACCTGGCCCACTCCCGCCTCCACGTGGCAGTGAGGGGCAGGGTAGCGGCCCTCTGAGCCTGGTCCACGTGGACACCATCCGCGCCCTCGGGCAAAGCCTGCGGCCAGCAGTTGCCAGAGCTCAGCACCGGAGGCCCTCCAGCTAAGCCCGGGGCCGCAGAAGCCAGAGCTGCCCAAGCTCAGGAGCGATTCCCATTCGCCCAGAGCAGCCTGAATCCCAGGATCCTCCCCTCCACCGGCCCAGCCTGTCCAGGAAGAAGCAGAGGGTGGGGGGCGTTCTGCCAACAACAACCCCCAGGAACTTCCTCCGCCCTCGAGATTCTCGTGGACCACTTAGAGTTACCCACCAAGGGCTGCAGAATTAGCTGAAGCTGACATTTCTCTTAGTCCATTAATTTCTTGCAACCCTGAAAAGACCCAATTCAGGACTGAAATGATTTACTGAACTATCGTGGAGACAGCAGATGTCCTGGGAAAACGCCACCCAGCAACACAGAGCGGAGTGGGCAGGAGAGGCCCGTGAGTGCAAGGGTCCACCCAACTCGAGGCTGCACCCCGCTGGCCTCCCACACCCCCCCCCTTCCTAACAGACCCTGTTTCGTCAGAGGAGATTTGGGGACAGGCATCCCCAGGGGTCGAATCACGTGCCCAGCCCTCGCCAGCAGTGTTCACAGGCCGTGTGCCTCGGTCTGCACAATGAGACATCAGGCTCCTGGCTGGAGAAGAAGCCAAACACTGGTCCCTTATTGCCTCTGGACAGTGCTGTGATGCCTGGAAGGTGGCAGCCACCTTGTCCCAGCCCAGATGAAGCCAGCTTCATTGTGGCAGAGTAGGATGGGCACTGAGCTGTACTCAGCCAGCTCTGGGGCAGCCCTTCCCCTAGATGTGTCCTTGTCAGAGAAGATACTGTGTGAGCCAGCTGGAGCGGAAGGTTCCACTGATTGCAGAAAAAGCAACCCAATGGTTTAAGAGACTGAAGTAAAGTTTATTTTAGATCTTCAAAGATGTATGAAGAAAGTGGGGTGGAGGCAGGGCTGGGGGAGCCAAAAGAGGACAAGAGACAGAAGAGGGAACAGGAAACAAAGCAAACAGAAGACAGAAGAGAAAGAGAGGGAAAAAGAGAGGGAGAGAAGAGCTGCCCCTGCTCCTCCGAAGCAGTCGCCTTTTCTGGCCCACTGCCAGGGCAGAGAGAGGGGGCCCGGCCGGAATCTGCGGTGGGCAGGAAGGAGGCGCCACAGTCACTCTGGGGGAAGTGCAGGAGAGAAGAGAGGCAGACGGAAGAGGCGAAGAAGGGAAGACAGCCCAAGGCCCTAACCCTAACCCTACGGAAAGGAGGACAACATGGTGAAGCCACACAAGACTTTAGAAACGTCCACATTTGGCTGCATGAACAGGTACAGTTCCTGAGAGGTGAAAGCAAGTGTGAGGAAAACCTGTGTCCCCTCTTCTGCTGCCTCCCGCTTGTGCCCTGCATGCCAACACCAACACGTGGCTGAAAGGGACAGAACGTTGGAGCCCTGGAGTTGGAGGTCTCAATTTTTTTTAGTATTGATTGACTACCAGGAAAAGTGGTCATAAGCACAAAAGTGTTTTTCCAGTAACAAACCCTAAACACAGAAACAGTTTGTACCTACAACCATCTGGGGAAGCATTTCCAGCATAATTTCATGCAGCAGCCTGAGTCCAACCCCAGGTTCAGCAGGAGCCACTTCCGTTTGCTCACTGACGTTGTTAAGGAGTCAAGCGTGACATCGCATTAGGGTCCACAAATCAAATTGCCATATTCAGTCTTATTCTATTTTAAGAAGAAAAATTTTAAAAGAACCAGGGGAAAAAAACGTGGATAAGCATTAGGGCAGACAAGCCATTCTATACTTGGGTGAAAGCCCATCAGGAAATCTTTACATGTTATCTTACAATGTCTAAAATCATGTATCTATTTGTACCATTTAAAACTCAGATGGTACAAAAACAAGTGGAGAGTAAACTCCCACTCCAAGCAATTGCTCAAAGAAGGATGAGGACGGGATTCCATGAATGTATGTGCTGGCACAGTGTTGGGAAGGGAATGGCTAACCAGCTCAGAGTGTGCAGGAAAAAAGGGCTGCTGAGGCCAGCAGCCAAGAAGCCAGGCTGCAGGTGTCGGCGTGGACACGGGGCGCCTCCAAGCCAGTGCCATCTCACCCCAGCACCCCAGCTGTGTGAGACCAGAGGCATTGTTCTCAGGTTACAGGTAGGAAGCGGAGGGGTAGGAGGGCCTGTCGGGCTGGGGCACCTAGGCTGCCATTCTCTGTCTACCTTCCTGAGGGAAGGGCCAGATTTCCTGCAGAGGAGGGGTTCAGACAGAGGAGCAAATGTGACTAACAGCACAGATGAAGAATGGGCAGGCTTTGGCTCACACTTAGAAAACCTAAATAAAATTGTCAACCAAGTAACAGGCTCCCAGAATATCTTAGCTAAAAGGGGCCATCCCAGTGCAGAGCTTCAAGAGAGAAGAACTCATCATGTACGAAGATGAGATTAACAATAGATTTCTCATCAGAAACCATGTAGGCCAGGCAGTAGATGGCATATTCAAAGTGCTGAAAGAACAAAACTGTTAACCAAAAATTGTGTATCTTGCAAAACTATTCTTCAAAACTGAAGGAGAAGTTAACACATCCCAGAAAAAAAAAACCCTGAAAGAATCCATCACTAGCTGACCTGCCCTTCAATAAATACTAAAGGGAGTCCTTCAAGCTGAAATGAAAGGACAGTAGACAGCAACTCAAATCACACCAGTAAAGGCAACTACATTGGTAAACATGAAAGATGTATTATTTGCTTGTAACTCTTTTTTTCTCCCATCTGATTCAAAATACAACTGCATAAGAAATCTGTGTTGATGGGCATGCAATGTAATTTGTGACAATAACAGCACAAGGTGTGTGTGGGGGGGTAGGTGACCGAGGCTTATGGCAGTTTTTGTACACAATTGAAACTAAGGTGGTAGTAATCTGAACTAGAATGTCATAGGTTAAGGTGTAACTTGTAATCCCCATGACAACCACTAAGAAAATGACTTAAAAATATATAGTAAAAGAAACAAGGGGATTAAAACTGTACACTAGAAATATCTCTTTAACACAAAAGAAGATAGTAACTAAGAATAGAGGGGCAAAAAAGACAGAAGATATATAGAAAAATAGCAAAGTGGCAAATGCAACTCATCAGTAATTGCGTTAAGTGTAAGTGGATTAAACTCTTAAATCAAAAGGCAGAGACTGTCAGCATGGATTTTTGTTTTGCTTTGTCTTTACAATGACCCAACTACATGTTGTCTACAGAAACTCACTTGAGATTCAAAGACACAAGTAGGTTAAAAGTAAAACTGTGGAAAAGATGTGCCATGAGAGCAATATCCAAAAGACAGCTGGAATGCCTGTATCAATATAAAAAAAAAAATAGTCTTTAAGACAAAAATTGTTAGTAGAGACAAGAAGGACATTTTATAGTTGATGAAAGTGTCAATCATTCAAGAAGATATAACAATTACTAACATATAACCACCTAACAACGAGACCAAAATATGTAAAGAAAAAAATCACAGAATTGAAGCAATAAGTAGACAGCTCAACAGTAATAGTTCCAAAACTTCAGTATCACACTTTCACTAATGAATACAACAACTAGACAGAAGATCAGCAAGGAAACAGAAGGCATGAGCACCATAAACCAACTAGATCTAAAAAATATCTATAGAACACTTCATCCAGCAATAGCAGAATATATATTCAAGTTCACGTGGAACATTCTCCAGGATAGATCAAACATATGTGAGGCAATAAAACAAGTCTATGATTTTAAAGAACTGAAATCATATAAAGTGTGTTTTCTGGTCACAATGGAATGAAATTAGAAATTAATAAGAAGGGAAACTGGAAAATTCACAAATAGGCGGAAATTAAACAATGAGTCTAAGAATAAATCACAAAGGAAATTAGAAAATTATTTAAGATGAATAAAAATGAAAACACAACATACCCAAACTTATGGGATGTGGTGAAAGCAGTGCTCAGAAGGAAATTCATAGCTGTAAATGCCTACACTAAAAAAAGAAGATAAAAAATTGATAACCTAATCATCACATTGAGAACTAGGAAAAGAAGAGCAAACTAAACCCAAAAGCAAGCAGAAGGGAGGAAATAATAAAAACTAGAGCACAAATTAATGAACTGAAGCATAGAAAAACAATAGTGAAACTAAATGAAGCCAAAAGTCAGTACTTAAAAAAAAAAAAAGTGAAATGACAAACTGTCAGCTAGACTAACCAAGAAGAGAAGATTCAAATTACTAAAATCAGAAATGCAAGAGGGGAAATTACTACTGATCTTAAAGATTTTTTTTTAATTATAAGGAAACTACCATGAACAATTATAAGTCAACAAATTAGATAACTTAAATGATATGGACAAATTCCTAAAAAGACACAAACTACTGAAATTAACTCAAGAAGAAATATAAAATTTGAACATACCTATAACAGAGAGACTTAATTAGTAATCAAAAACTTTCCACAAACCAAAACTTCCCAAGTAGCTTCACTAGAGATTTCTACCAAATATTTAGAGGACAATTAAAACTAATCATAAACAAACTCTTCTAAAAGATAGAAAAAGAGGGAACACTTTCCAACTCATTCTATGAGGCTAGTATTACTCTGATACCAAAATCAGATAAAGACATCACAAAAGAAGAAAACTATAAACCAATATCCCCTAAGAATTAAGACAACAAATACTCTACAAAATACCAGCAAACTGAATCCAGCAATATATAAAAAGGATTATAAATCATGACCAAGTGGGACTTGTCCCAATAGTGCAAGGGTGGTTCAACATGCAAAGATCAATCAGTGGTGAAGCGGCTGTGGCTCAATAGGTTGGCCTCCCGTTTGCCATATGGGAGGCCCCGGGTTCGATTCCCAGAGCCTCCTGGTGAAGGCGAGTCAGCCCACGTGGTGCGGTGAGCTGAAGGCCCATGCGTTGTGGTGAGCTGGCGCAGCAAGATAACGCAACAAAAGGGAGACAAGCAGACAGCAAAACACAAAGCAAATAGACACAGCAAGCACAAGCAGCAAGGGGGGAATAAATAAAAATAAATCTTTAAAAAAAACATCAATCAGTGAAATACACCACATTAATAGAATAAAGGCAAAAAAAACCCACATGATCATCTCAATAGACACAAAAAAGGCATTTGACAAAATCAAACACCCTTATGTGATTAAAAAAAAAAAAAAAAAAACCTACACTGAACAAAAGTACTTCCTTAATCTGCTAAAGGGCCCACAGGAAAACCCCACAGCTAACATCCTACTTAATGGTGAAAGACCGAGTGCTTTCTTCCTAAGATCTGAAACAAGAGAAGGATGCCTGCTGTCACCACTTGTATTAGAGGTTCTAGATAGGGCACTTAGGAAAGAAATGAAACAAAAGGCATCCAGATTGGAAAGGATGGAGTAAAACTATCTCCATTTGCAGGCAACATGAGCTTGTCTACAGAAAATCATAAGGAATCCACAAAAATCTATCAGAGCAAATGAACAAGTTGAACAAGATTGCAATATACAAAAGCAGTATACAAAAATCATTGTATTTTATACACTGCAATGAACAATCCAAAGATGAATCTAAGAAAAAATTATGTTTACAATAGCATAAAATAATAAAATATTTATGAATAATTTTTTAAAGTGAAAAACTTGTACATTAAAAATTAAAAACCATTGTTGAAAGAAATTAAGGGAGATCAAAATAAATGGAAAAACATCACAGATTTATGGATTAGAAGACCTAATATTGTTAAGACGGCAGTACTCCCCAAATTGATCTACAGATTCGATGCAATCCCTGTCGATATTTCTGCCTTATTTTGCAGAACTTGGAAAGCTAATCATAAAATTTATATGAAATGCAAGAATCCCAGAATATCCAAAACAATCTTGAAAAAGAATAAAATTGTAGGAGTCACACTTCCTGATTTCAAAATTTACACAAAGCTACAGTATTCAAGACAGTGTGGTACTGAGATAAGAGCAGACATCAGATCAATAGAATTGAGAGTCCAAAGATAAAACTATAGCTCTGTGATCAACTGATTTTCAACCAGGATGCCAAGGCAATTCAGTGGGGGAAAGAATAGTCTTTTCAACAAATGGTGTTGTGACAACCAGATAAAAAAAAAAAAAAAATGAATTTGTATCCTTAACTCATAATACCGTATACAAAAACTAACTCATAATGGATCAAAGACCTAAATGTAAGAGCTAAACACTAAAAAACTCTTGGAAGAAAACGCGGGGATAAATCTCCATGACCTTGGATTTAGGCAATAGTTTCTTAGATATAACACCTAAAGCACAAGGAACCAAACAAAGAATAGATAAAATTGGACTTCATAGAAATTAAAAACTTTTCTGTGTCAAAAGACACTATCAAGAACGTGAGAAGACAACCCACAGAATGGGAGAAAATATTTGGAAATCATACATTTAAAAAGGGCATAGTATCGAGAATATATGAAGATATCTTTACAACTCTTCAATAAAAAAGACAAGCAGCCCACTTTAAAAATGAGCAAAGCTGGCTTGTGGCTTCTAAAACCAATCTTCAACAGAAGGAACCAGGGTTCCCAGGAGAAGTGGCGGATTCTAAGACAGAGGCAGGAAATGTACAAAATGAGTCTGGAGCTTCTTGTAGTGTCAGAAAGTAAAGAAATGCTGGTTTTGTGAGTGCCTTTAATGGAGCCAAAGGGGCAGGAAAGCCAGTTCCCAAAGCTGGAGCGATCTCAGCAGCCAATGCATACAGCAGTGTTAGTCTAACCCAAATACAAAACAATGCCCTTGAGTCCGTGCTGGCATAAATAAATGACTGAAAACATTAACAGTGGGAGAAAGAAGCTCACCCACCATGCAGAAGCATTCTAAGTAGATTTTGTAGGCACCTCACCCTAATGGAGGGGTAGCCGTGTGGGCTGAGCAGTGACTTCCTCCCAAAAATAAGTACAAAAAGGGAAGGAAAAAAGAGTCTTTACAGTACAGAAAACTGGCAGATAGGACTTCAGCCAGGTGGTGAAGGCTGACGTGACAGCTGTGAATCACGCTGGCTGTGTGAGGAGAAGCACGGCCTCTGTGACCTTCCTCCACAAAAGCCGGCCTCGGCCTGACCATCCCAGCAGAGCTGGCCTCCAGCATGGCCATCAAAACCAAGGAACGCGTGAGAAGCCGTCACAGTTGAGCCCAAGGAGACATGGTGACAATGTCACGTGGGACCGGGATGAGATTCCGGGGTGGAAACTAAACGTCCGAACCCACTGTGGACTTGAGTTCATAGCGATGCGTCAGCACTGGCTCTTCCATTGTTGTCAGGGTATATTAGTCAGCCAAAGGGGTGCTAATGTGAAGTACCAAAAATGGGTTGGTCTTTATAAAGAGTATTTATTTGGGGTAGAAGTCCACAGATACCAGGCCATAAAGCGTTAAGTTTCTTCTCTCACCACAGTTCATTGCCACGTGTTAGAGCAAGACAGCTGCCGGCGTTTGCCAGGGTTCAGGCTTCTGGGGTTCCTCTCTTCCCGGGGCTGCGTTTCTCTCCGGGCTTAGCTCCTGTTTCCTCCACAAGGTCAGCTGCAGACGATCAGGCGAACGGCTCGCTTCTCTTCCCCTGGGGCCTTCTTTCCAACATCAAAACTGCTTCTCAAAAGACTGCTTCAACTGTCCTTTGCCTTGCCTTTTATATTCGATTCTCCACCCACCAAGGGGTGGGGCTCAACGCCCTAATCCTAACCTAATCATGCCCAGATTAACAGATCAGTTTACAGGCATGATTCAATTATATTTTTGGAATTCATAATTACATCAAATTCCCCAACGGTTACATTCCACCCTCTGAATTCCAAAAATACATTACAATTCTCACAAAAAACTTAAATCAGTAACAATTCAAGTACAAAATCATATCATAATCAGTTTAAAGAAGTACAGTTTGTCTTAGGGCAAAGTCCCATCTGCTATAGACCTTTGAAACTTACAAAACCATTTAACTGCTTCCAATACACAAATGGAAAGGCAAAGATAAACATTTTCAATATTATAAGGAGAGATTGGGATGTTAAACATGAGTTATGGATCCTCTACAGTTCAGTAAACTTGCAGGGCATCCTCCATTCGATTTCAAAGTCTGAAAGTCATTTTTAAGAAGATGTTTTCTTTTCCCTGGGGCCACATGGGAACCCACCCTTTCCACAGGCTTGCCCAAGAGCCATTTTCTTGGTTCCACCCTCATCAAGCATCTGGGTATTGACCAAGCTTCAGACCTCACCCTCCAAGAGTGTTGGGGTGATTGCCACACCTTACCCAATCTTTGGGTTAGAGTCTTCGCCCCCCTAGCACAGTGAGGTGAAGACAACATTCCCCCTAACCTTTGGCATATAGGCTCAACCCTCTCAGAACAATGGGTTGACCACCTGGCCTTCTCTAATCTATGGGGGACAGGTACACCCCTCTCAGACCAATGGGGTGTTGACCTTAATCACCCTAATCTTTGAGGAATGTACTCCAACCTCTCTGCACCCTGGGGTGGCAAAACTCTTCCTGAACATCAGGTGGGGACATCCACCTTCTTCAACTGCTGGGGAAAACTCACCCTCTCTGCACCATGCGGCATCAAAACTTTCTCCGAACATCAGGTAGGAACATCCACCCTCTTCAACTGCAGGGGCAAACTCACCCTCTCTGTACACATGGGTGGGGCTCCTCTCTTGGCCCAAGGAGATGTCTTAAGTCCAGATCTCTGCATCCACAGTTTTCTTCTTAAAGATGATTCTCCTTCAGTCTCTCCTTTCCATGTCCTCTTTTGTCCAAGCTGACAGTGGTTTTGTTCATACAGCATTCTCAAAAACGTTGTTGGTTTAGCATGCAAGAAGCAGGGGTCCAAGCCATCAGACAGTAAGACCTTCCACAAATCTTTCCGAGATAACTGCATCTTCAATTCTGAGTTATGAGTTCCAAGTTTAGTAAAGTCTTCAAATAGGGCATTTTCATCTGGAAATTTTATTTCCAGACACTTGGAAGTTCCGGAATCAGTTTCTGTTTTCTTTGTGCCCAAAAGTTCAATCGTTAGTGTATTTCGCTCAGCTAGTATTTTGCTATAAGCTGCAAGGAGAAGCCAAGCCACATTCTCCGAGTTTACCTTGGAAAGTTCTTTAGCTAAATGCTCTGGTTCGCCAATTTTTTTTTTTTTTAAAGATTTTATTTATCCATTCATTTATACCCCCCTTGCTGCTTGTGCTCGCTGGGTCAGCTAACCACACCGTGCGGGCGGGCTTGCCTTCACCAGGAGGCCCCGGGAACCGAACTCGGGGCCTCCCATATGGTAAACGGGAGCCCCACCGATTGAGCCACAGCCGCCTCCCTGGTTCGCCAATTTTAAATTCTGTCTTCCATATAACACCAGGAGTTAATCTTGTTAAGTTCTCTGCAACTTTAAAACATGGATCGCCTTTCCTCCAGTTTCCAATAAAAGTTTCATAATTTACTTCTAAGGCATCATAGAAAGTTTCTTTAGCGTCCATATTACTATCAACAGTCTCTTCAAAGTGATCTAGGCCTTTTCCATCAAGCATTTCACAATTCCTCCAAAAAATACCCCTTCCCCATTTATAAAACTGTTCCAACATTTTGGTATATGCAAAAGCACTACCCCACTTCTGGTACCAAATTCTGTATTAGTTAGCCAAAGGGGTGCTAATGTGAAATACCAAAAATGTGTTGGTCTTTATAAAGAGTGTTTATTTGGGGTAGAAGTCCACAGAGACCAGGCCATAAAGCATTAAGTTTCTTCTCTCACCACAGTTCATTGCCACGTGTTAGAGCAAGACAGCTGCTGGCGTTTGCCACGGTTCAGGCTTCTGGGGTTCCTCTCTTCCTGGGGCTGCGTTTTTCTCCGGGCTTAGCTCCTGTTTCCTCCACAAGTTCAGGCAAACGGCTCGCTTCTCGTCTCCTGGGGCCTTCTTTCCAACATCAAAACTTCTTCTCAAAAGACTGCTTCAACTGTCCTTGGCCTTGCCTTTTATATTCAATTCCCCACCCACCAAGGGGTGGGGCTCAACGCCCTAATCCTAACCTAATCATGCCCAGGTTAACAGATCAGTTTACAGGCATGATTCAATTATATTTTTGGAATTCATAATTACATCAAATTCCCCAACGGTTACACAGGGCATCCCACTAACATGTTAAAATGGGACACTGATGCGGAGAGGGTATGCGGGAACTCTGCACCCCTTTGCCCGATTTTTCTGTAAATATAAAACTGTTCTTAAATATGAAGTATATTGATAAAAAAAAAAATAGGGGCAAAGGGGGCAAAGGATTTGAACAGAAATTTCTCCAAAGAACATATACAATTGGCCAGCAAACAGCTGAAAAGATTCCCAACAACATCAGCCATTAGGGAAATGCAAATCAAAACTGCAATGAGACACTGCATCATACCCATTAAGAAGGCTACAATTAAAAAAAAAAAAAAGGAAAATAATTGTTGGCAAAAATGTGGAGAAATTGGAAAGCTCATGGGTTGCTGGTGGGAAGGTAAAATGATGCAGCCATTGTGGAAAATAATTTGGCAGTTCCTCAAAAAGTTAAACAGAATTACCATATGACCCAGCAATTCTGCTCCTAGTTATATATCCCCAAATAATTGAAAATAGGTGTTCAGACAAATACTAGTACACGGATGTTCATAGCAGCACTATTTAAAATAGCCAAAAGGTGGAAACAACCCACAAGCCCATGAGCTAACGCATGGATAAGCAGGTTGTGGTCTCTCCATAGGATGGAATGGGTTCTGGTACGTGCCACGACGTGGGTGAACCTCGAGACATTATGCTAAGTGAAGGAAGCCGAGCGCAAAGGGCCGCATATTGTTTGATTTCAGTTATATGAATTGTCCAGAATAGGCAAATTTAGAGAGACAGAAAGAAGATGAGAGGCTGGGGGAGAGGGGGTTCCTGGGTTACTTTCTGGAGTGATTGAAATGTACTGGAATTAGGTAGTGGTGATGGGTGCATGACCTCGTAAACACACTAAAACGACTGAATTATACATTTTAAAATGGTGAGTTTCATGGCATGTTAATTATATCTGAAAAAGACAGAAAGCAAAAAACGTACTTTATTTTTTTTTAATCCAGATGGCTGCGCGCGGTGGCTGTTCCCTTGTATTTGTTAATCTCGCCACTCAGGACCCGCAAATGCTGCTTGGCGGGTGCGCGGGGAGGTGCTACGTGTTGGGGGGCGTCCTCGCTGCGGCTGCGCTCCAGGAACAGGCCTGGCGGGGCGGGGGTCCCTTGCTGACAAGCGCAGCTCTTAGTCCCAAAGGAGGCGGTTCAGGAGAAGCCAGCTGGGGGCAGGGCCCCAGGGAGCCTGCGAGCGGCGGGGAGAGGGGCGCGGGGCCCCAGGGAGCCCCAGCCCGCCCAGAGGCGCCAGGGTGAGGACGGCCTTTAGAGGAGCTGCGTGGGTGGGAGAGGAGGGCGAGGGGCAGAGAGGCCTCGGCGCAGGTGTGCGGACCTCCTCGCGGAGCCTGCCGGCCAGAGGGACCAAAGCGCCCTTTACAGCCCCGAGGTCCCGCAGGCAAGGAAAAATACCGGGTCTATAAATAAGCAAGCTCATTTCGTGCAAACAAGATATTTTAAAATTCAAAGCACATTCCAAGAGGCATATTGCATCAGATTCTTGGATTTTCTATAGAAAGAACTTCCAGATTTTCCAAAAGGCACCAGAAAGCTTTAAAGATTTCACACTTTGATACAGCTTCAAAGGAACCACAAGAAATGCGTCTTCTCTGAGCCAGCCAGCCCTGGGAGGCTGCGGCCGCACTGACCGCCTCCCCGGGCGGCTCGTCACGCAACACGCGCGTCCGTGGGGACGCCCGGACGGCAGCGGAGGAAGCACAGACTTTCCCTTAAAATCCGTATTATGGAACATGCGACCAAAAATAGCTCTTTGGGGAAGAAAAGAAAACAGGATACATATTTGTACACATCATAGATCCATACTCTCTTCGTGGTTGGAAACATCTGGCATTCGCAAACAGTTTGGAGTTTTTGTTAAGTTTCAACAAATCAAAAGGAAAAGTAAACCCAGGTCAAGCCTGACGGTTCAAAAAACTTCTTTTAAAACAAAACGCAGCCCCCCCAAAAAGCGTTCTGGTGCTTTTCTAGAAACCAAATATTTATTCAATTAATAAATGCCAGTGGCACACAGCACAGGCCCGCGCGCGCCTCGGGATCACCCTGCTCCAAGGGTCCCAGAGCACATTGCAGGTCACGGCCCCGCAGCGCGTTCCTCAGGGCTCTGGCCGACGAGCATTCTCTGCAGCGCGAGCCCTGACTGAGTCTGGCGGGATGGCCCACGCTCCACGCTCCCGGGCTCCGTGCTGAGACTTCCACGTTGGGGAGCTCAGCTGCCAGGGAGCACCTGACTCATTCAGGAACAAGGCGTCCAATAAAAACGGACTCCAAGCCATGCCCGTGTGAGTTTGCAAATGATGCCGAGGGAGAGCCAGCCTGCGCGTCAGTCACCTGCCTGCAATTGTCTCCTAGGGAGCCATGGCACATCGCTGTAGCTCAGCAGCTCCTGCAGCGCCTTGTGTCACTCACTCACCACCAACAGGTATGGACTGAACTGTATCAAAAGTAGTGGCTGTTGGGAGCCGATGTGGCTCAAGCAATTGCGCACTCACCTCCCACATGGGAGGCCCCAAGTTGGGTTCCCCATGCCTCCTGAAAAACCGGAAGACAAACAAGCAAAACAAATGGAAAGACCAACTCAGGGGAGCCAATGTGGCTGCGGCTGAGCCCTGGCTTCTCACGCACAAGGTCCTGGATTCAATCCCCAGCCCCAGGTACCTCAAAAAATAAAAATAAAAGTACTGGGTGGACGCCACTTCACACCCACTAGGATGGCTGTAATTTGAAAAACAGAAAATAACAAGTGTTGGCGAGGACACAGAGAAATAGGACCCGCCATACATTGGTGGGAATGCATAATGAGGCAGCTGCTGTGGAAGAGAGTTGGGCAGTTCCTCAAAAAGTTGCCACATGACCCAACAAAAAGAACAGAGAGCAGGGACTAGGACAGATACTTGTCACCAATGTTCATCACGACATTATCCACAAAAGCCAAAAGGTGGAAGCTGCTCATGTCCATCAACGCAAGAGTGGATAAGCAAAATGGGGTTTTATGTACACAGCGGGATGTTTCTCAGCAGTAAAATGCTATCATGCTCTGATCTGGGGTGGCTGAAGCTGTGTGTGCCCCAGAAAACGTGTTCTTAGACTTAGTCCACTGCGAATATTCTCGCTGACCTGATTCTGTGATAATCGGGGGAGGCTAAACATTCGCTATTTTAGAAACCATGCAAGTGTCCCCAGACCTAGTTTTTCTCCCTTGGTCTGGTTTTCAGAATGCTGGGGATAAACTAAGCCTGGTTTATTCTATGACCATCCTGTATGGGAAATGACTAACTCTGGGTATCTTTGGTCAACCTTAAGAGATATAGCAGGGGGACAGATGTGGCTCGGGTGGTTGGGTGTCTGTCTCCCATGTGGAGGGACCTGGGTTCGGTCCCCAGGACCTCCCAGTAAAAAGAAAAGAAAAGAAAGTAAGAAAAAAAAAAAAGAAAAGAAAAGAAAAGAAAAATATTGAAGGCGTGTGGGCCACCAGGCCCCGCCGAGCCACGCAGGAAGATGATGATGTAACAGGAGAGTGACACAAGGGAGAGCCAAGACGAGACGTGTCGAAAAACCAGGAACTGAGGTGGCACAGGCGGTAGGACGCCTCTCTCCCACATGGGAGGTTCCCAGGATGGAATCCCAGTGAAGAGAGGAGGAGAAGGATGAGAAGAGAGGGCAGGAAACAGACACAGAGAATTGCCCAGCGAATGGACACAAAAAAATAATAGGGTGGGTTGGGGGAAGATACAGCAGTTGTAAGGTGTGGACTATAGTTAGTGCTATAGTGATATTTTGATGATATTCTTTCATAATTTCTAACAAATGTTTCACAACGATGTAAGGTATTGGAGGTGGGTGCTGCATGGGAGCCCTGCCAGATGTCACGTGTGTTTGCTTTGTAAGTTCACAGCTTTCACCATACACTTATTGTTCACGTATGTTCATGTATGAATGATACACTTCAATAAAATTTAAAAAAAAAAAAAACAACTTAATCCGTTCCTGTGGGTGGGAACCCACAGTAAGCAGGACCTTTTGATGAGGTCACTGCAGCAAAGGCGTGGCCCCCCTCAGTCAGGATGGGGCTTAATCCCATTACTGGAACCTTTATAGGAGAATGAAATGCAGAGAGAGAGAGAGAGAAAGCCACAGAAAGCAAGAGGCTGGTCATTGTTGGAACCCAGAAGAGAAGGGAGAGAGCAGGAGATGCTGCCATGTGCTTTGCCATGTGGCAGAGGAGCCCAGGATCACAGGCAGCCAGACCTCAGGAAGAAAGCATCGCTTTGATGATGCCCTGATTTGGACTTACTTTTAGCCTCAAAACCATAAGCAAATAAGTTTCCATTGTCTAACCCGACCCATTACATGGCGTTTGCTCAGGCAGCCAAAGAAAACTAAAACGTGATCCACGCTACAGCATGGGAGAGCCTTGAAAACATTATGCCACGTGAAATAAGCTGACACAGAGGACAGCTCTTGTAGGATCCCACTTATAAGAACGATCTAGAATAGGCAAATCCCTAGAGACAGAAAGTAGATTAGAAGTTCCCGGGGGCTGGGGGAGGAATGGAGAGCACTGCTGCATGGCTGCAGTTTCTCTCTGGGGTAATGGGAGGAAGGTCTCCGTGCCTCCTCTTGGAGGAGTGGAGGGAGGGGGG
>JAKSZT010054013.1:450103-460790 GCA_026826555.1 Tolypeutes matacus
GAGGAGGAGGGGGAGAAAGGGGAGGGGGAGAGGGGGAGGAGGAGGGGAAGGGGAGGGGGAAGAGGGGGAGAAGAGGAGGGAAAGAGAGGAGGGGAGGGGGAGGGGAAGAGAGGAGGGGAGAAGAGGGAGAGGGGACGGGGAGGGGAGGGGGTGAGGGGAGGGCGAGGGGGGAGGGGCGGGAGGTGGGCAGGGGCTGCAGGCCTCCCCAGGCTCCTGTCCTTAGCACAAGCCCACGCTGCCTCCAGCCGGGCTCGCGGCAGGCTCCCCACCCGCAGGGCCTGGCCTTCGGGCCCACGGCTCTGCCCCCCACCCGAGGCTGCTCAGACGTGGTGGTCCTGACAGTGGCCAGAGACGAGGCTGATGCTTTTTGCTTCTCTTTACGAAGCAGGGAGGTGTCTGGAAAGGCAGAGACCCGGGGGGTGGCTGAGCCGAGCCTCACCGGCGCCCACAAGCACCACAGCCAGGACTCGGCCCCTCCGAGGGCCACCCTGTCCCACCCACACGGCCCCCTCTCCTGGTCCCCAGCTGGGAGCTGCTGCACACAAACCCTCAGGGCCAGTGACCTTCCACCTCAGGGCCAGTGACCTTCCACCTCAGGGCCAGTGACCTTCCACCTCAGGGCCCTGCGACCTTCCACCTCAGGGCCCTGCGACCTTCCACCTCAGGGCCCTGCGACCTTCCACCTCAGGGCCAGTGACCTTCCACCTCAGGGCCAGTGACCTTCCACCTCATGACCCCACGACCTACCATTTCGGGCCCCTCGACCTTCCCTTTCACCTCGGGGCCCTGCGACATTCTATGATCTTGTTTTACCTCAGGGCCTTGCAACCTTTCATTTTGGAGCTTTCTCTGCTCTTCCTTGGTTTGTTTACTTTTCACTTTGAGACAACGACAAACTTAGAGAAAAGTTCTAAGAATAGAACTTTTGCCCAGAGTCTCCCCCCAGTAATTATCAAGAGGGACCTTCCCACACGACTAAGATGGCACTTGGGGAAATCTTTGCCACTGGGTCCAGGGTCAAAGCTGGGTGTGGCCCCACGAGACTCTCCTGGTCCTCAAATCTGCAGAAATGCCCCTGAAATTATAAATTATAAAGGTGCTGTTTTTTGTTGGAAGCGAATCCCAAAGGACAGCCATCTCCCAGAAAGTGTCAGTGACAGAAGGGAAGGGGTAAGAGAAAGTTGGCTCCAAGCCAGAGGTGTGAAGCTAGAGAACATCAAACGGCACGACCCAGCTCTGGGCACGAGTCCACCGTATACTCTGCATGGAAGCGAGAAAAAGAGCCCCATAATCCACCGTGCCAAAGGGGTCAGTGAGGCGAGCCTGACTCCAGTGAAAAATGGAACCAGAGGGCTCGGTTTTGTAAGCCCCTCAGCTTCACGCTGCGTTTACAAATCACTGATGTCCTCAAGGAGTGCGACTTCCGACGTGCCTGTCCGGCCCTACGCTGGCGAAGTTGGGGGCACCCGCCCTGGTCCCAGGTGAGCCAGGAGCCAGGAGCACGGGGCGCCCGGGGGACCGGGGTGGTGGAAGAAGCCCCGGGGCTGGCCACACAGAGGGAGACCGGCCGGGTGAAGAAGGGACGAGGGGACGGGGCTGCCGCCAGAAGCCGCTGAGCTTAGAGAAGACTGTCGCGGAAACCAGGGAGCCACAGCGGGACACTTTACAGAGGCAAGCAGGCGTCTTATCTGCCGGCTTATCTAGAAAAACCCTGCATCTGAAACGTGGACGTGGCGCCGCCTCAACCGCGACGATGCACCGCGGGACGGGAGCGTTTGCTGTGCCCTTTCCTCCGTGCTCGGAAGGTGGTGTCAGGGCAGATGGCCACTGGGCAAGCTGCTCCCCAAGACCAAGGGCCTGGAGCCCAGCTGGGCGCTGTTGTGAAAATGACGCCCCACGGCCCCCAGCCACCCCACGAGGAGCCCCGGACAAACGGCTGCGGCAAAGGCTCTCCACGCAGTGTGGCCGTTGGCTCATCTGGCGCCGACGTCTTTCCGGCGTGAGCGCCCGTTTCCCAGCCTGGAGATTTCTAAGGCCCTACACTCAGGCCGTGCCTTGGAATGACCTGGTGCCACAGGGAAATTATAATGTTTGCACATACGTAGCAAGTATGTTCAAACATACATGCTGTTAAGATTACTCTATACAGGTCCCCAGGGGCTGGGCCTAGGTGGGGTGGGGGTGGGAACCGGGAGTTTTTACTTGATACAGAGTCGTCGCTTGGGGTGATGAAATGGTCTTGCTAACGGATGTGCTATTGTAGCAGAATATTGTGAATATAATTAATATCACTAAATTGTTAAAATGGGAAATTTTTGTTGTTTATATGTTACCACAATTTTTTAAAATTTTAAGTTTAAAAAATAAGAACGAGAGAGAAGGAGTAGCGTAATCTTAAGAAAAATCTCATTTTTTCTTCCTTCCTTTCCTATTTTGATTTGGAGACTGCTGCCCTCTCCGGGTCCGACCACCGCAACGAGCACGTGTGCCCGGTCCGTACCCCCATTTCGATGGACGCCCAGGGGACGCGGTCCAGGCCGTGGAGTCCACCTACGGCACCTCCTCCTGGCCTCGTCTTCTGGCCGCAGCACGTCCACCACGGGAAGCGGGGGCACCGCCCACGGTGCCACGCTACGGCGCTCTCGTGGTGGGCAGGGGCTCCCGGGGAAGAGCAGACCCGGGGATTCTCGGACCCTCCTGCCAGAGCCCACCCACACCAGGGAGCAGGCCCTGCTCTGAGCCCTCAGCGTCCCTCACAGAGAAATTACCATCTCCTCTACCAAGACTGTCCCTCCCTTTGTTTTATCAGCCCCTAACTTCCTCTTTTGTGAAAAGTAAAACTTAACAAGAGGGGAAAATGGAAAATCCCAATCCTAACAGATTACCCTCAAGAAGAGGACAGAAGCAAAGACGGGTTTTATAATTTAGAAGTGCCAGCACTTTGCTTTCCATAAGCAAACAAATAAATAAAACACACTGCCTCTAAAAATTTCATGGAAGTCAACACTAAAGTAAACATGATGAGCAAATTCTCAGGCCATCACTACCCTTTGAGGTTGGAACTTTCCATGCTCATGTCCTTCCCAAAGGTGACTTTTTATGGAAGTTTTAATGAAATTAGCTCATCCATTTCTGGCCAGGAAGCATAGATTAAGATCCAATTTTCATAGCTTGACTTTTTTCTAAGTACACAGTGAAAACGAGCTCAGGAGGGCTTTTAGAGCATCCAAAATGTACAGCTTCAGGGTGATGACAAATTTTTTGGATTATTTCATATGCTTACAAAGTTACCACATGACAAAGTTACCTTTGTCATGGATTGAACTGTGTCCCCCAAAGCTATGTCGACATCCTACTCCCCACCGCTGCTGGCTGATGTCCTCACGAGTGCAGGAAATGTGGACTCACCGGACAGACACAGGAGGCGGCCTTGGGTGAGTGAGGCAGAGAAACCACAGACTGCTGGTCACCGCCCAGACCAGGCAGGTCCTGCTTGTGGGGGCATCGAGCTGTGCACCCCACAACAGCAGGGGCTTAAACTTAACCCGCTCCTGGGGGTGAGAGCCCGTGGTGAGTAGGAGCTTCTGATGAAGCTACTCAGATGACGTGTGGCCCAGCCCACCAGGAGGGGCCTTTTATAAGAGAATGAAACTCAGAGAAAAAGGAAGTCTTGAAGCAAGAAGCTAAAATCAACAATACTGAAGCAGAAGGAGAGACCAGCAGGTGCTGCCACGTGCCTTGCCATGTGGCAGAGGCGCCAAGGATCACTGGCAGCCAGTCTTCATGGAGAAAGCACCGCCTGATGGTGCCTTGCTTTGGACAGTTTCTTGGACTCTGTGAGCAAATCAACTCTCATTGTTTGAGCCAAACCATTTCACGGTGTTTGCTCAAGCTTCCTGGGACACTCAACACTCCCTACGGACTTCAGAGGGAGCACAGCCCTGCCAACTACGTGATTTTGGACTTGTGGCCTCCATGGCAGGGAGACAGTAAAAGCCACCCAGTCTGTGGCCCTTTGTTCTGGCAGCTGAGGGAACTAACAGAGCCTTCAAGGGCCCAGAATAGCTTCAGGGGTCTCCCCTGCATCCGCCACACTGGAGAAGGGGGCTGGCAATTCCATCCCGTGGCTTTGGCCCCAGCAGGAAGACTGGAAGATGACTCTGCACGCTGTCATTCAGATGGACCCCGGTGGAGTGTCCTGTTGACCTGGGCCATGGGCAGCCACGTGAGCTCACTGGAAAAGCCCAGAAGCAGAGGCTTCCTCAGGCTGCCAAGCCCCAGGCTCGAGGGGCGCAGCTGGACAGAGAGGAAGTGACCCGGCCTTCCCCACAATCTCCTGGCCGCAGCATCTGTTCTGCATAGGGGTTTCCACGAGGAGGGGGAGTGAAGGACATCTCCAGGTCAGGATGGAGCCTCCCAGGCAAGGCAGCCCCGACCTGGCCCGAGCCATCCCCTCCTGCCCTCCGCCACCCACTGACAGTGGGGCCCCCTGCTCGTCTGTAAGCAAAGAGATTCTCAGAAAGCAAGTCTGCGAAGACCGCACCCTCGGTTCTGTCCTGACTCTGCCCATGCTGTGCGTTCAGGATGAAACCGCCGCGTGCCGGAGGGTTCTCTCTCGGTCTCTTCATTCCAGCATAATCCTCCTGACCGAGCACAAGCACGCCGCAAGGCAGCTACGCTGCTGAGACAGCCGAGCTCCACACCGCCCGGGCATCGGGGACCCGGGGACCGGCAGTGCTGAGGAGGGAGCAAGGTGGGGCACCGCGGGTCTCTGGAAGCCAGGAGGGCTCACGGCCTAGAGCTGTGCGGCCTGCCTGGAACGGCGCGCCCTTCGATGCGGCTGTAGAGGCCCCACCAGGCTGGACGACTGGTTGATTTTTAACGTACAAAGTAGTCTAATTCAAAACTGGTTTAGCAGGTGTCATTTTTGGCTTCCACTTAGAATACAGAAAGCTGGGTAGAGCATTTCTCCCACCTTACAACAAAACGCCCCATGATCTGCAAGTTTACACATTTTCTTGTGCCCTCAGAGAGCTGAGGTCACAGGGCACCAAAAACCCAAAATCTAAGGACTCGCAGGTGCCTCCAAGGAGGTTGCTTACTGGCGCTAGACACTGGCTAGCAGAATTCAGATAAAATTCCCAACAAAATGCTAAAGGCTAAATGTGAGCTTGTGAGGGAATGTATACCCCTCACCTGCAGGCTCTTCTCCAGGACCCCACCATTGCTCACAGAAACAGATGAGGCAGGCCAGACACCTGGTGCCAGCCTTGGGGAGGGGAGCAAGGAGGAGGGGCCAGAGCCACTGCAGAGGGAGGGGCAGAGCACAGAGGAGGCCCCACCCTCGAGATCCAGGATACAGGCCCACCAGCGCCAGGCTCCAGGGGCTGAGCAACAGGCACCAGCAGACTACCCCTGGGGCACAGGGGCGTTGAGAGAAGCCCTCTTGGAAGTGCAGCAGAGGAAAGACCTCAAGCTGAAAGGGAAGCAGAATTCCAGGAAAATCCTCTGGCAAGCCAGCCCCCACCCTAAATACAAGGTAAGGCCTGAGGAATTTGTTGCCTCTGGTGCACTGAGCAACAACAAACCCTGACTGTGGACTGGCCAGACTCAACTACAGGCTCCACTGTGCAGCTTCCAACAGGAAATCACAGAGAATACGAACAAGCCAGGAAAGAGAAGACACTGTCAAGAGACACAGCAATAGACAGAACCAGACTCCAAATGACACAGTTGTTGGAACTATCAGAGAATTTAAAACAACCCCGATTATATATTAAAGTCTCCAGTAGAAAATAGAGAACAGGTGCTGTCAGATGTGTAAGAGAGTCAGATGGAAATGCTGTAAAAGGAAACCATGGTAACAGCTGAGCCATGCCTTCCAAGGGCTCACCAGTGGATCCCACCAGCTGAGGGAAGACTCAGTGACTTGAGGGTGGGTCAATGGGAGCTTCCCAGGCTGAAATGCAAAGAGAAGAAAACCTGAAAAACAAGAGTAAAAAGAGGAAGAGCATTTAATCAATGCAACAAAAATCAAAGGAGTAGCCCTTCACGTGAGACAGAAGCCATGGCGTGATGACGGTGGGCAGAAGTGAGAGTCTGATGGAAGAGGCATGGGAATGCAAGTATGTGTAATACATCAGCAAAAGTAGCTTTTAATTGTGTGGTGCAAAAATGTTCCACTGGAGCACAGGGAGGGAGAGATTAATTCTCATTTAGATCACATTAGGAAAAGCCTATGAAAACTTCAACTGTAACAAAGGTACTACCCTAATGCAAAGAGTTAAAAAAAGGAAAACTACATATGAGGGGATATATGGGAACTCTGTACTTCCTGCATGATTTTTCAGTGGTAGTTCTGTAAACCTACAACTTCTCTAATTTAAAGGATAGGATTTGAGTAGGACTGCTACTCTCGAGAGAAAGGGCGTTTAGGGGGAGGGGGTTGAAGACACACTGGGCAGGCTGGAGGACACTGAGGCACAGGTGGGGTCAGGGCAGCCAGCCGGCGCCAGGTGCAGCCATGAGGACGCGCAGCTTCTGGTACTCGCCTGCCTCAGGCTGCCCAGCGTTCGCTTCCTCCTCAAGATCAGCTTTCCAGACACGGGAAAGGGAGGCTTCCTGCAGACAACTTAATTCCACCCCTTTGAAACAAAGAACATTACTGCAAAACTGGAAATTTAGAAAGAACAAATTCAATTTCTTCATCATGCATCTCTACTAGCAGTATACCTGTACGTAAAGAAAGTTTTTCAAATAATCTGCAAGAGATGGAGGATAAAGGACCTGCTGTCTTTCGGAAACACAAAGAGTACAGAAGGGAAGGGAAGAGGAAAGAGCCAACAGGGAAAGCCAGCGGGTCAGGCTCACCTCTGAAAAGGCCGAGGCCCACCTCTAAGCACTGCTCTGTTGTGTGCAAAACAGACCGGTCCACATCTGTGCTGAAGTCAGATCTGAAAGCAAACCACCTTCTTCTTTCCTTTTCTTTTTTTCTTTTTTAGGTACGGGGATTGGACCCAGGACCTCGTATGTGGGAAAAACCACTGAGCCACATTGGCTTCCCTGAGTTGGTTTTTCTGTTTGTTTTGCTTGTTGTTTGTTTTCGTTTTTTCAGGAGGCACTGGGAACCAAACCCGGGACCTCCCATGTGGGAAGCAGGTGCTCAACCACTTAAGCCACATCTGCTCCCCGACTTCCTTAACAATCAAACATTTTCCTTCAGAGAACCCAGATGTGTGTGTAAAGAGGACAAGCAGTCTACTTCCTCTCCACTGCCACGTGCTGAGAGCTGACTCTTAATTCCAGGAGATGACGTCCGAATTGAGGGCGCATGTGGATCTATTGCAGGTGAGAGTGGCCCAAACTCCTCTCTCTTCTGACTTCCAGCCGCAGGTCCGTGAGCCTCCGACAGAGAATTTTCACTTCTGTTTGCAGAGCAGCTCGTCCATGTCTCCTCGGCTGAGTGAAGTGAGCTGGCCCAGGCCTTCCACCTGCACCAACTTGGACTCAGCTGTGCACAGACGTGCTGCCACGGAGCGTCCCCGGGCTCGGGCACAGCACAGGTGGTCTCAGAGCCGCGGGCCGTGGAAGGACACTTGGGGTCCGCGTGTGCTTTTGGATTCTGAGCCTTGTTTCCAAATCAGCTCGTTTTTCTCCTCTGGGCAGGCTCTTCACTAAGCACACTTGAATTAAACCTCCAGAAATAAATAAACTTAATCCCAAATCCCCAAGGGACTCTCTCCACACCGTCAGAGGTGTCCCCGGGGGTGAAGCTGTTCTGTGGGCTCCGGCCCCTTCCCCTGGCATCATGGAGGTTCACTCGGCTCTGCTGCTTAATGGGCCCGTGGTTCCTCACCGGAACCGAACCCCCTCCCCAGACCATTGAACCTGCTCCCTTGCCTAGGGAAACGGGAGAGTTCAAGCAGAGCGCTGGGACTCGGGGGCTGGGAAAATGGGGCATTTCCCCGCGTCCCCGCGGTGGAAGGAAAGGATGTGTGCCGAGACACGCACGCGCTGGGGGATTCAGAGGCGGGGGCACCCAGGTTCCATGATGCAAGTGGGACCCCCTCCCACCCAGCGGCTGCCCGCTGTGGGCCTGGGGCCTGGCGGGGCTGAAAGGTCCAGCCTGGACCCTCCATGGTGGGCCCCAGGTGCCCACGTGCTGAGTCCACCGTACCCAGTCATTCCGTCACACAGAAGCCAGGTTAACCTCACACAGAGTGGAAGCTTCCCTGAGACGAGGAATTCTGCCTCATGCCTGCAGCAGGAGACCCTGCCTGAGTTTCCAGCCTGCCCTACAAATTTGGATTTGCCAGCCCCCATCGTGAGCCAATTCCTTGGAACAAGTCTCCTTACGTGCAGGTGTGTGCACACACTCACTGCGTTTCTCTGGTGGAAGCCTGCGGAGCCGGCCCTTGTCCTGGGAGTCCCGATGCTGGGAAGTCGGCTAATAAATTGTGGCTAAGCCCTCTCCAAAGGCTGGACGGCGGCTCCTCCAGCCGTGCTGCCCCAGGCCTGGGAGACGTGGGCACCTCGCAAACGTGGGCCCCCAGAGCTGCTTCCACAACGGCACAAACTCACATAGCAACCTTGCACGATAAAGCGGAAAGGGCAACGGCGGGCATGCGGCTGCTGGGCGCAGTTTTGCCATCTGAGGATGCGGGGGTGTATACTCCTGGGCAGCAGATGATGCCGGGGTTCAGCAGAGATGGGGTCCCAGCCCCGTCCCACGGTCAAGCACTCTGCCTTCCCCAGCCCACCGGCCAGGACCCCAGAACAAGGCCGGGGAGCTCAGGACACACCAAAAAGCCTAGCGCAGAGTGAGCTGCTGTCCCCACCCCGACCCTGCTCCTGGGGCCGCGCTGGCTGCACCTCCGCCCACCGCTTCCCAGTGCATCTGGGCGGGAAGCCCCTTAGGAGCGAACGAAGCCCTAAGCCCCTCCAGGAGGCCTGGGCAGCCGCCTGGACAGCTGCCCACAGGACGTCCCAGTGCTTCCCCTCAACAAAATAACTGCAGTGCTGGGCTCAGTGTTTTTGTTTTTGTTTGGTTTTGGGGTGTGTGTGTGTGATTAGCCGATTTATTTACTCTGTCCTCCGAGGCCGAGTCGAGGAAAACTCTGAGCCACCCCCAGGGCCCACTCACTGGCCACGTCCACCTGTGCACAGCCTCCGCAGACCCCGAGGTCAGCTCCCACCCCAGCACAGGCAGCCTCCTGGCCCAAGCAGGACGCTGCCGCGTCTGCCCACCAAGGAAAGCAAAGCGTGTTTCATTCTTGTTTTAAACTGTCTTCCCACAGTGCCCCCCTCCGTGCCCGGCAACCTGGGGCAGGAATCCCACTGCACAGCACCGCTAAGCTCCGGGCTCACCTGGCTCAGGTGTCTGCCCAGGTAGGGCTGACCCAGACCTGACTTGGGCTCCACATTATCCCTGGAGATCAAGCAAGCCCCTTTTTAAAATAAAAGTTTGCATTCTTTTCCCCATTCCAAATGTAAAATGTGTTTATTTTACAAAACTTGGAAAAGCGATAGAGAAGGAGGTGCCATCCCAAAGCTCCCCACCCCCATCACCCAGAACGGACCCCAGCGGCAGCTTGGTGTAGCTTCTGTGTTTATTCTGTTTACAATTATTTCCACTTAATAGATTCTCCATATTTTTATAGCTGCCAAATGTTTTCCAGAAAAGTTATGCTAATTTATACTGTTCTCCACAGTGTGTGGGGAAGGCTTCTCCTTGCCCCCCCAGTCCCTGATCACGAACATAGCACCCTTTTCCTACTTCACAAGCTGTGTTTCAGCACTCTTATCACTTAACCAGCCCGACCCAGGGTGTGTGGCTTCTTGTTTCTGAACAAACAAATCTGATGTTTGAATTTTAAAATGAGAGGTTTCGGGACAATTCAGCCTCTGAAATGCAGAATCGCAGGAACACAAACGACTCGGCAGTCGTTTGAGCCCCACCCGTGTCATGGATGGCCCTGGGGAGGGCGGCATGGTGGTGCTTGATGAAGTCCAGGCAGGGTGGCAGGGGGCCTGGCACCCCTCCCACGGGGAATGGGGTCTTGCCCAGAGTCACCCAGCCAGAGGGGGTGGCAGAGCCAGGGTCCCACCCCGCCCTGCCCAGCCCCTGACCCCACGCTGTCTCCATGCCCTCCAACTGGCCCCATGCATCTCTGGCTCACCTGTTGGGCACAGTCAGGTCACCTAGACCCCGCCCCGCGCTCTGCCAAAATTGCACGCTCCCTGGGGGCAGGACAGGGCCCACCTCACCCGGGGCCTCTCCCCGGAGCCCTCATCATGCTGGCCCCACATGCGAGGTACAGACAGCCCTGCTGGGGTGGGGGCTAATCAATGAACGGATGACTCAGGAGGTGAAAGGAACCTCTAAATGATGGGGCGGGGGGAGCAGGGCACAGGAGAACAGAGGTGACCAGGGAGCCCAGACCAAGATCTGCTGTGCCCAAAGGCCTGATGCATCCCCCCCCAGCACATCAGCTGCAGGGTCTGCCCGGATGAGCTAGATAGAGAGGCCCCCCCGGAAAGAGAGGAACCCCCGGAAAGAGAGGGCCCCCCCTGGATAGAGAGGACCCCCCCCAGGATAGAGAGGATCCCTGGATAGAGAGGATCCCCCTGGACAGAGAGGATCCCCCGGATAGAGAGGACCCCCCTGGATAGAGAGGACCCCCCCCCC
>JAKSZT010054013.1:475186-489350 GCA_026826555.1 Tolypeutes matacus
TGTGGGCGCTGCAGGGAGGCGGGGGCAGGGGGTGTGGGCGCTGCAGGCCAGCCGGGTTGAGTCCGGGCACAGCGGCTCCCCTTCCACCCTTCGCGGAATTTCAGGCAGCACCAGACCGTCCGCTTGCACATCCAGTGTCGTCACACCACTCACTCTTCTGGGCCCTACGTGGCACAACTTAACTCTCAAAAGATCAGAAAAAGTGGCTTTTAATTGTTAAAGGCCCGAATCAGGATCGTCGGGCGGGCTTTGGTTCACAGAAGATGATTGCTAAGGTCTGTCATGAGCTGCCTGGGGGCTCTCACAGCCTGTGGGGCGTGTGCTGGAGGGTCCCGACACCCCCTCAAGGGCATCCTGGGAGGGGGGGTGTGGAGTGCCAGAGCCCGTGGGCAACGTGGGGCACCGGGCTGCGGGGCGTGCACTTCCCACAGCTCTGCGGCCGGCAGCCACAGGTGGGTCCTCACAGAGGACAGGAGCATGCGCTCAGCTGGAGGCGACGAGGCCAGGCCACAGCACCCTGAGCCCAGGACATCTCAGGGCCACGTGCATTTGCATAACCGCAGGTGCTGGCCACACACAAGTTCACAAGCAGAAGACACGTCCCCACTGCAGCTCTGCCTCACGAAGGAGCTGCCTGGCTGCCCGCAGGGATTCGGGAAGGTGCACGGGAGACACCCAGGCCAGGAGATGTGGCGGGAGAAGGATGATGAGAGGATGTGGCGGGGCAAGAGGGGCACATGAGAGACAGGAGAGACGTGAGGGGACGGGAGGGGACGAGAGGGGGCATGAGGGGGATGAGAGGGGAGGAAGGGGAGGAGGGGCAATGTGAGGGGACGAGAGGGGACGTGAGGACGAGGGGACGAGGGGGATATGAGGACGAGAGGAGCACGTCGTGGACATGAGGGGAGAGAGACATGGAGGTGCACGTGGGGGACGTGAGGGACGGGAGGGGAGCCGGGCCCCACCAGACGAGCCAGGACGCCCGGGCCCGGCCCCGGTGGGAGAGGCGCCGAGCAGTTCTGCCTGCCCGTGAGCTGGGCTCGTGGCCCACGTGGAGACACTGAGCACCAGCCGCAGTCTCTGGGCAGCCAGAGGCTCGTGTGGGCACACGCACAGGCCCTGCACCCAAAAGCAGCCGCGGTGGGAACCCCATGTTATTTATGAGCAATAATAAAAATCCTCCATCGAGGCATAAGTTTCTCATTTCCTAATTTATTTGACAGGGGAAAAGCTGCATACTGGTAACATGTCCTAACTTCAAAACAAGCTCTTTCCACAAGACACGGACCCATTAACACCCTCTTTTCTCTCCGCACAGCATCTGCTGCGTTTTTCCAGTTCTGGTGGCTGCGAAGTGGGACCTAAAATTAACCCCTGCCGGGGCTCGGCCCTTCGTCCTCACACACATTGTTAGGAAAAAAGAAGAGGCCGCCTCTTGGTACAGTAAATGTCAAAGAACAATATTTCTGGTGCTAATTAGTTTTAATTTTGTAAAAAGAAATCTAAGAGAAGCACCACATGGGCCACACTGTGCAGGAAGCCAAGAAGCGGCGCCGAGCCCTTCCCTGGGGCGGGCAGGGGACACAGAGCCCATTCTTGAGCCTCAGGCGGAACCTGCAACGTGTCTCTGAGAGGCAGAGCCGCTGGGACTTGTGAGCTTTCTGAGATGCGCCGCCGCCCGTAACAGAGCCTGCTTCTGAGCGCTGCCGCTGTTCTTGCTACTTTTCCCCCCAAAATATTCCAGCGATAAAGAACCTACGCTTCCCCACTGAAAACAAGACGACCCTTCTACCTTTCTTTAAACAACAACAAAAAGAAAACGCCAGGAACCAGCTCTGTTCTTCGCTCCACTTCTGAGTGCCCGTCTTGCTATGACTTCCCCACACGTGGTCAGGAAGAAGCGCCTCAGACCCCAGAGCTTCTAAAGCAAACCTCACGTTCAGGGCCTCTGGCTCTTCTGGAGGCTGTATTCACCGGAATGAAGTCACAGCTTCACAACCCAAGGCTGAAGGGGGGAGCCTGAGTCTGCCGAGAGAGGAACAAGCTACAATAATGGCGAGCCCCCTCTGTCCGTGACTCTGACGGGCAACGATGGAGACTTAGCCCAGGAACCTGCCACATGCTCCAACAGCCCACCCAAACTGTCAAGAGAGAGCGATGCTCAAGGAATTTCGTCTCACCTCCCGTCCTGTGCAAGCTGAAAAAGAATCCCTGAGCCCCGAACTTAAGGCGAGGGGAGGGGGGAGACCAATTTCTCCCCAGCTGGTATCATCAGGGCTCGCCACACCAAGCAGTCTCAGGCTCCAGTGAGGCACCGTGCACCACCGCGTAACAGGCATGCCCTAGGAGGGCCGCAGACCCAGGGCGACGGGGTGAGCACTGCAGCCCGGGCTATAACTGTTCTCCACCACTGCTTCTTTGGCCTTGGCTCGGGAGCAGCTAATTCCCAAATAACTGCTTCCCGATGGCCAAGGAAGGAGAGCAGTGGCACGTCCCACAGCAGGAGCCCAGGCCTGGATGTCAGCGGTTGCTGCAAGAGCTGGCCGAGACGCAGCCGGCGCCCGCTGGGGCGCTGACTCAGACGGCCACCCGCAGCACATGGCCCTGACGTCTGAACCCCTGCCAGCCCCCAGACCCTCAGGCCCACGCAACAACAGGCAAGTTCGCGAGACCTCCAAATCCTGAGCTATACTTTTCCAAAGTTTAACATTTACCATTTCAACCAAATTTAGAATGACTAATTAAGTAACTTTTTTCAAAGCATAAAAGGAAGGTGTAAATTTTCAAAAAACCAACTTTCACCGGACTGTCACTCCCTTGTGGGCCCAGCCTTCACCGCCCTGCGATGGCCTCACGGCCGCAGTGGACACCCCTCCATGCCTTGCCCTCGCTGGCCCCAGGATGTCACCCACGAGGCCCCCACGCCTGGTGAGGGAGGCTCTGCTTCGACCTGTGGGCGCGCCCCGGGGCGGCCAGTGTGGGGAGCCTCCAGGAACCCCACTGTGTCCCGCTGGGGGCCAGGACCACACCTCCGACCACCGCTTCCTTGGCTGCCGCCCTCGATGCCCCCTGCAGCCTCCCCCGCCGGCCCCACCTGCACCTCTCCCGAGCCCACTCCTCGGGCCTCTCCGCACACCATGGCTCCAGCTCTGCCACGTCCGCAGCTGCTCTGCGCTCTAAAGCCGTGTCAAGTCCTCCTAGCCATGACCCCAAACCTGACCTGCAGGCCAGACACGCCTCCTGGCTCCACCGCAATCCTCCCGCCCGCTGGGGACCCTGTGGCCTCCCACTCCCACACCTTATGGTGCCTTGAGTTGGACTTTTCACAGCCTTGGAGCTGCTGGTGCTGCCTGCCCCTCCCTGCACCCCCCTGCCTGCCACGAGCCACCAGGGGTCCTGCTCCTCTCTGGTGGGCCGGCCTCCTTCACAGTGTCCCAGGGCCCAGCAGCCTCTGCCCCCACCCACGCTCCCAGCTGGGTCCCTGAGTGGGGAGTGGGCTGGGGGGCTAGGGGTGGGCGAGGCCAGGAGTCTGGGTGTCCTGGGTGCGGCTGGCCGGGGGTGGGGGCTTCAGTGCAGCTGCCGAGGGGCCTCTGGGGAGAGGGTGGGCGAGAGCCGCTGGGTGGCGGCAGGCACAGGGCAGGGAAGGGGGGCCGCATCCCCACGGGAGTGGCACGGGGCTGCCCCACCTGGCATGAGGGACACGTGGTTGCCATGGGCGGGGAAGCCCTCGTCCCACGGGGGGTCCACGGAACCCTCTGAGCACATGCTGCACAGGCAGCCGTCATGCACCCCAGACAGGGTCCCACTGCTGCAGGTCATTCTGGAACCACGAGCAGGACACGGAGCCTCAGGCCACGCACCAGTGTCCACTCCACGTCCACCCGTGCCTCCTGGTTCCTGTCGAATGCAGCTGCTGGGATTCCCCAGAAGCCACTTCTGATTGTTTTTTTGGGTTTTTTTTACTTTACTTTGTACATTTAATAACCCATGGCCAACTCGAACGCCCGGTCCTCACAGCCAGAGGCCAGCCCCGGGGGCAGGCGGAGGGCCCCGACTGCCACCCTGGAAGGCAGCACAGGAGGGGCCTGGCAACGCCCAGGCTCGGCCCAAGGTCCCTGAGGGTCTGCTCAGACCCCACGTCCCACATCTCTGAGGCTCCAGAAATGCACAGGAGGGCGGGCACGGGGCCTGGCCGAGGCTGCAGGTGCTGGAAGCCAGCGCTGTGGCCCGAGACTAGGGCAGGAGGCAATGCAGAGGCTCGCGGGACCAACCGGGGCCCTGGGGCCACAGACCGAGGGGTGCGGGGGTGCGGGGACAACGGGGAGGGGCAGGCGTGCCCCGCCCCCCGCCCCCTGGGAGCCCGTCAGCCCACCAACAGCATTTCTTGGGCTGGTGCCCACTGCCCCGGCAGGCTCACCCACCGTGAGCCCCTCCCCGTACACGGGAGCTTCAGGAAGCCTGAGGCCCAGACGCTCGAACACACCCAGTGCTGGTTTACAGATGGGGAAACTGAGGCCCACAGAGGCGGACACTGCCCGGTCTGTTCCTTCAAACCAGGACTGAGCGCGGGCTGGGAGCTGGGCGTGGGCATCGAGTGGAAGCAGAGATGGCCCACGGCTCCGCGAGGGTGTCGGGATGGGGGCTGGGTCTCTCACCCCAGCCTGCCAGGAGCTCTAGGGCTGCGACAATGTCCACGGATCAGCTCCTGGGGAGGCTGCCAGTGTGGGGGCTTGTGCAGACCTTGTTTCATGCCGTCCAGGGCCACAGCCCCGCCTACGGGGCCCCCCAACCGCCCCCTAGCACTTCGTAATGTGCAAGAGCTGAGGCCAATATCTTTGGAGCCATGCTCTTTGCCCCAGTCCCCACGACTCCCTACTGTCCACACTGCCCACTTGGACATTACCTTTCCGCTGGACCCCGAAGGATTTAAGGTCATGGTTTTGTAAGACCTTCAGGCTTAATCTGGGAGCAATGGCAGCAGCCACAGGGTTTGAAGCAAGGGAGAGACACTCCAATTTCCCTCTCCAGCGTGGAGAAGTGCTTGGCTGGCGTGGCAGAGCCGGGCACACCCACAGCTCCCACGAGGGCACCGAGGGGCCGACGCCGCTGAGCTCACGGCAATCCCCGAGCAGGCAGCAGCGCCGGCCGTCCTGCCGCCAACAGTGGCGCTCGGGCTCCTGGAGCCGGTGTGAGCCTCACGGCACAGCCGCCTCGTTCCCTGGAGCCCTTGGGCTGGGGTGAGGCGGGGGCTGGGCCGCAGAGGGCCGTCGCTGTCGCCGCAACCCCGCCCAGAGCTGCAGACTATTCCCCAGCATCAGCGACTCCTCCGACCGCCCAAAGGAGGTGTAAGGCCCCCAGCGCGGTGGGCTGCAACCCCCGCGTGGCACCTGCTCGTCCACGCACGGCCCCGTGCTCCGGAGGGAGGCTCCTGGGGCTCGTGAGCAGCGAGGGCCGCTGCCAGGCGTGGCCCTGAGAAAACCCGCGGCCCGGTCAGCCCCCGGCCAGGGCGACAGGACGGGGCTGCACATCGGGAAACCGTGGGGTGCACTTCATCTGACCACAGCTGGATCAGGTGGACTCAGGCGGCCACAGGTGGACACAAATGAGACCCAGCTGGACTCAGGTGAGACAGGTGGGCTCAGGCGAGGCCCAGGTGGGCCCAGGCGAGGCCCAGGTGCGCACAGGTGAGAGGCCTACCTTGGAAGAAGCTCTTCACCCTGAGGTAGCTGACGCTGAGACGCAGGACGGAAAGCTTGTCCAGCTTGGAGATGACGTCGGGCGGAAACGGCAGGAGGCTGGCCAGGTGGTCCAGCTCTGCGTTGAGGCGGTCCCGGTGCCGCTTGGAAGGGTTGGAGCGCTCAGGACCCCCGGCGGGCCGCCTGCGGGGAGACGGCTGCATCAGACTGGGGCCGCTGGCCGGGGCCCACCCAGGGGCAAACGCCTGTCCTCTGTGGCTGCCCGTACGAGCTCTCAGCCTAGAACAGGGGCCACCAGGGGCAGCGTCGCCCGGGACTAGAATTCTCCGGTTCCTGAAGCTGCACATCGGGAAAGGGCCTCATGTGGGGGCGGGGGCAGATTTTACAGGCAGGGAATAGAAAGAGGAAGCGCACAGGAGCTCAGCCACTCGGGCTGAGCGTCTGCTCCGCACGCACACCGCCCCGCGTCCGATCCTCCGTGGCCCCGGAAGCGCGGGGGGCCACCTCACTCTCCGGCTGTGTGACGCAGGGACAGATCTTGGCCTCTCTGTCTCCGTGAGAGTGGGAGGGCAGCACGGGCCCAGGACACATCCCTTCAGGCCCGGACATGCCCACACGGCCGCCTCCGGCCCTGCTTCCTGGCAGTGCTCCGGGGGGTACGGAGTTTGGCCTCTGAGCCCGGCTTCTCGTGCACACGCGGACGGAGGGGGCCAAGGGGGCCTCAGGCAGACCTTGGTGGGACCCCCACCCCCCAGGGGGTCTCCTGAGCAGGGAGATGCTTGCAGAGGCAGGTAGTTTGCGTCAAGAGCCACGGGGGGGCAGCTATGGAGACATAGTGTCTACTCCTGAAGTCAACTTGGCATCAAACAAATGAGGTTGTTTTAGGTTTAGGATGGTACCCACAAAGAAAATACTAAAGGATTTGCAAGCTCATAGAGACAGAAATCAGTAAGTTTTCGAGGGGTGGGGGGCAAGGGAATGGGTGTTAATGCACCCATTTTGGGGAGACGGGCGCGTTTTAGTAGTGGGCGGTGCCGAGGGCACTGCAACACTGTGGATGTGATTAACCCACTCGATGGTGCGCTTCGGAGAGGCTGAGATGCGGGAGTTTGTGTTGTAAATATGTCCCCACAATAAAAAAAGAAAAAGAAAGAGCAACTAAAGAGACAGAGAAAATTAAATGCAACATGTGATCCTGGGTGGGGCCCAACAAGGGAGGGGGAAGCCTCAAAAGGACATTGTTGGGACGGATGGAGCACTGAATCGAGACTGTCAGCGTGGCATCGCGTCAGGTTCCTGAGCCGGATGCCTGCACTGAAGGCTGCCATGTACGTGAATGTGCCTTGATCTCAGGGAAAGCACAAGGAGCATCACGTGTGCACCCTACACTCAGGAGTTCAGAAAAGGCGCTGATAAACAGACGGGCAGATGGGCAGATGGATGGAATGATATGGCAAATGTGGAAAGTGTTAAAGGTGGTGGATCTGGGTCTCTGGGGAGATAGGGGTAGGTTGGAGTTTCCTATATCAGGTTGTATTATTTTTTAACTGTCTCGTGAATTTGAAAGTATTCAAAATTAAAAAAAATTAGTTGAAAAATCGGTTGGAGACAAGAGAGTAGGTTATAGAGTAGCAGGGGTGGGGTGTGATGGGGAGGGGGTTAAAGCTTCAGTGGTGCAGAGTTTCCGTTTGGGGCGATGGACCCTGCCAATGGCACAAAATTGCCGATGAGATTAACCCACTAACTGTTAACTTGAAAGGGATTAAATGGGAAATGTTAGGTTGTATATTTGTTACCCTAATCTTAAAAAATGGGTCCTTTAGGGAAAAAAGGATCACAGATCTGAATGTTAGCCCTATTATAAATTTTTAGGAGAAACTGTGTGAGAAATCTTTGAGGCCTTGGGTTAGTCACTCTTAGAACACAAAAAGAACAAGAGGAAAACTTGATAAATTGTTCTTCATCAAAGTAAAAAGTGCCGTTTGAAAGACGCCATTAAGAAAACGGAAAGGCCAGTCTCAGATTGGAAAAAAGTCTTTCCCACAAGGGCTTGTTTTTCAAGTAAACGTGAAGAACCTGTGCAGCTCACTAAGAAAACAGGCAAAATATCTGAGCAGTCGCTTCAGAAAAGAAGATGTATGAATGGCAACTAAGTGCACGAGAAGAGACGCGGCATCCCCAGGCAGGGGGGGATGTGGATTAGAGCCTTGCTGAGACGCCCCAGGAGCCCTGGGGATGGAGCGCAGAGGGGCTGCACCTCACACACTGCTGGCCAGACGGAAACCGCTACAAACCCTCTGGAAAACAGTCTGGCGATATCTGAAAAAGCCAGAGGCACAGCTGCTGGGGCAGGTCAGCACAGGGACGGCCGGGGCAGGGGACAGTGGGCCCCATCTCTGGGGCAGCAAGCCCCAAGAGCAGCCAGGCCTGAGCTACTGTGTGAAACAGAAAACGAGCGACAACACCTTGCTCTGCGCGGTGGGGACGAGCACACGGGCCTAGCCCAGGGGCTCTGAAACGTTTCTGTCAGGCGAAAGCCATAGACCCCTTCTCGGAAGGCAGCAGCAGATGGTTTGGGGCATCCAGTCTATCAGCTGCCGCAATTTCCAAGCACGGGTGAGCCTGAGCGATTTTTCGAGGTGTGCAGCCGCCGTCCGTGATAGGACATGACACTCCTGTAATTTACTGCACACATTCGAAAGCGAAGAGCTGCTAGATGTCAGTGAGAGGTCAGAGAAAAGAAAGACAGTGAGTTGATGTTTTTCAGTTTAAGCTCACGGACCCCCTGAAATCTCCACGGGCCCCCTGGGAGCTGTGGATCCCTGGTTAAGAGCCCCTGCCCTACCCCTTCCCTACTTGCTGAAGCCACAAGGGAAGAAGCCGCTCCCGTTTCGTCCCAACTTAAACCCTGGCCCCAAGCCGCCAGGCGCCTCTTCCCTAGCAAGCCTGCCACCCACGTCCCGGGGGTGTGCTTTCCCTTTTCCTTTCACTTCACAGTAAACTCCCTGCTTGCTAGCCTAACCTGTGGCACGTTTTTGAATTCTTTCTCAGACTTGGCTGGAAACCTGGAAACCACACCTGGCAACACTTCCCTGTGATCCAGCCACCGGCTCGGAGGCAGCCACCCAGGAATGAATGCACCGCACGGCGCCCTGGGCGCCGACTCCCACAGCAGATGAGAGGCTCCGGGGGCTGGAGAGAGCCTCACCCCGAGCTCCCCGAGGGACCCCGCAGCCTTCACGACACCAGGCGTCCACGGCAGCACTTCCTGAGAGTGTCTAAATCTGAAAATATCTGTGACTGGCTCAGTGCTTCCACTGTCTTTGAACAAATCGGCTGTCAGCCAAAGTGCTGGGAATCACAGGGGACGAAAGGACAGGTCCTGGCCCCACACCTTATACCAGGATAAATCCCAAGTGCTCAAGGTTTAAATTTAAAAATGTACATATTTCAAGAAATAAAAGCCTTCGAGGAAAGAATGGATCTATCCATGCAGGGGACTCCGATTCAGCTGTGAAAAGGCACGGAGTCCCTGCCCGCACTGCAGCCCGGGCGAGCCCTGAAGACGCTGCGCCTAGTGAAGGAAGCAGACGTATGCTGCGTGCTTCCACTTGTAAGAAATGTCTAGAATTGGTACATTCATAGAGACAGAAAGTAGATTAGGGCTTACCACGCGCTGGGAGAGGGTGATTGGGATTACTGGATAATTTGTAAAGAGTTTCTGTTTTGGATGATGAAAAAGTAATAATGGATGAGGCGATGGCGGCACAACATTGAAACTGACTAATGCCACTGACCTGTACACTTGAAATGGTTAAAATGGCTATTTTAGAAAAATAAAGAGTGAGAAAATTCTCTTGTACACTTGCAGCAGGGAAGATCTTTCTAATCATGACATAAAATGAATTAGCCACAAAAGCAAAGATTGATTGATTCAACTTAATGGCATAGCAAAGAACACCATAAGTAAAACCAAAACTGGGAAAAAGTATTTGAAACTCACTCAAACATTAATTTCTCTAGCACACATCAAGCTCCTACAGATCAACAACATGAACAGTCCACAGAAAAACGAGGAAAAGATGTAAATATAGACAGTTCACCCAAGAGGGAGGAACAAATGACGCTTAACCTCACCTCTGATAAAGGAGCGCAAATTAAAATGACAAAATCTGGCTGGGGGGAGGAGCGCTTGTGCTTCCGAGGCCGGACTTCACCCTGGGACACCCTCCAGTGAAGGGCAGCTCAAGGGCATCGTCAAATTACGACAGAGCCGCTGCCTGAACGGCTCCAGCACGAGCGGCTCCACCCTGCGGGCAAGCAGATGACCCATCCCCGCTTCACGGGCGCTGGGTGCCGGCAGGAGACACGAGACGGGGCACCATGGTCCGGGGCCCGTCCCATCACCCACCGCCACCACCTTGCGAGGCCTTTGTCACAAACTGCCACTCAGCACAGCCCATCTCCTGAGTTGGGTGTACTCTCCCCCAGCCCGCCCGATTATTAACACCCTGTATTAGTGTGATGCCTTTGCTGTCCTTCGGAGAATGATCTCGGATTTGTTCTGTGAGCCACAGTCCGTCCCACCACTGGATTCCCTGTGTCACGCAGCCCCATGCCTCGTGCAGGCCACTCAAAGTGCGCACTCAGCGGCTCTCGTTTTCATCACAGAGCTGTGCTGGCATCATCGCGGTCAATTTTAGAACATTTTCATTACTCCAAAAGGAAAATTCCCATACCCCCTTAACCCCCCTATTTTTGTCCCTTAGAATTGAAATATCTTCCTGCCATTGCTGCAAAATATTACAAAGCTGCTGTTAACTGTCATCCATAAGTTACACTACTTGTAATTTCCCCGTGTATGACCATATTCTTGACATTTTGTGAAAGAAGAACTCCCTTATATCTATACTATTCGCCACAATCTTCCTCACTACTGACATCAGTCACGCATCCCCTAGACTGTCCTCCAGCTTCCCTTAGCGCACTCACGTCACAGGGCAGCAGCGCCAGTTACTGCCCGCATCGTGTCCCGCTCGGCGCCGCCGGCGGAGCGCTGGGGGTGCAGCTGCAGAGACGCAAGGCTCGGCAGTGCTAAGGGAGGACCGCGTCCCGCCCGTGCACAGAAACCGGGAGGAAGCTTGGCTCTGTGCGCACTTCCTGCCCGTTTACACACAGGCATTCCAGGTGGGATTCCCAGGAGTGGCTCTCGTCAGGCCTCCAGGAAGGGAGCCTTTTCTCCGAGACTTTCTCAGACCTTCCTCTGAGAAGGTTTTAATCAGCTGGACATACTACCTATTAAAAAACCTGAATAAATAGAATTAAATGGCCAGTGCCTCAAAAAACGTCATCATCTCAGACCTTCTCGTTAGAATAGAAATGTAATAAATGCAGGATACTTAGTTCTATTTCTCCCATCCCCCAAGTCCCACGGGGTCCCCATCTCTAGGAAGAATAACCAAGAAGGAAAGCAAATCCATGCGGCACAGCAGCCTGGAAAGCTATTTTCTTTTCTTATTTAATGCGACGCCCCCACCCCCAGCCTGCGAAGGGACCACTGTCACGTGGGGAGGGAGACCCCTCGGGCAGGGCGACACCCGTCTGACAGCCCTGGGGCTGCCCCTCATGCCCACCCTGCGCCTGCTCACGGCATCCCTGTGCTGACTCGGTTGCTGGGTCCATCCGCTGCCACCCACCACCCCAGCTCAGTCCCACTCCCCACCCTGCCAGGAGGCCCCCAGGCCCCACACAACCCACCCGGGGGTCCAATCCGAGCTACGCCCAAGCTCTCAGTCCCAGGACAGCAGAGACTACCCCCATGCTGGGGGGCAGGGGGCCACGTTTGTGTGAACCTCGGAGTCCCGTGGCTGCGGGGGGGTGGGGGCAGCCCTGGTCACTGGCAAACACACTCGTGAGTCCAGTCTAGGGGTCCGAGCAGCAGGGCCCAGCGGGGACCCCGAGGCTGACCCAAGGCCCCCACCCGACAGCTCAGCGGTCACGGGCGCCGCGTGGTGTCCGTGCTCCCTGGCGCAGAGCCAGCCCCTCCCTTGCACGCACCCGGCCAGGGGCAGAGAGCTCTCCTGTCGGGGGCTCGTGACCGCACACGGGGCTCGGCGGCCGACGCTGAGGGCAGAAGAGGGGACCACGAAGCCCAAGGGACGTGAAGTTTCCAGAGAAAGGCAGCACTGGGACCGCCGTCCTGGTCAGCGGCCCCGACCTGACGTCCCCTCGAGTCAGGCGTGCTGCCCCCGCCCCCCTCCCCCGGCCTCACGGGCGTTCGCGACGCTCAGAAGAAAGAGACGGCTGGGTCTGGTCAGCTCGTGGCCAGCAGGAGCTGCCTCCCCCCACCGTGGCCAGACCTCTCGCTGCCGAGGCCCCACACGGCTGACGGCGCCTCATCACCCACCAGGAAGGACACGAAGCAGGAGGCACGGCCGAAAATCTCACCGTTTTACTCCTGAATTTCACCTTTTTTGATGAAAACGCAAACAACGTTTACTTTAGTTTGCCAAAGGGGTGCCGATGCAAAGTACCAGAAATCTGTTGGCTTTTATGAAAGGATTTAGTTGGGGGAAGAGCTCACAGTCCCAAGGCTGTGGGAAGGCCAGCGCAAGGCACCCTAAGAAGTGCTTTCCCACCAAAGTCAGCTCCACGGGTGAAGCCAGGTGGTGGAGACCCCGCCTGCTCTCCGTGTCCTCCAGCTTCGGCCCCCCTGAGCTCCAGGGTCCCAGCCTCTTGGGCTTTGTGCTTAAGTGACCTGCATCTCTCCTGGCACAGGGCTCGTTTCTTTCTGGGCCTCCTAGATCAGCCTCGCCTGGTCCAGTCTCTTCCCGATTTCGGCTGTGAGCTGCCAGGCAGATGGCTCCCCTCTCCCCAGGGCCTTTGTGGTTTGAGGCTCTCCTTTCTGTCTCGAGGCAGAGCTCACTCCTCTTGTGTCTGAGTGAGTGTCCATTTACATCAGACCCAGCAAGGGGGTGGGGACTCAGCCTGAGTCACACCCACTGATGTTGTCTAAGCCAAAGCCCTAAATCAGGGGTTCTTAACCAGGGCCACGGACCCCCAAGGGGTCTGTGGAAGGATTTCAGGGGGTCCATGAGCTTGAATCGAAAATTCAAAAACATCATTCTTGTGCAGATGTGTTGGTGCATGTGTGGCATATTCACTAAATAATACACAGAATAGTGTGGACTTAGTAAGGGGTCCATGGAACAAAGCGGGTCAAGAACCCCTGCCCTAAATCAATCTTTTTTTTTTTTAAAGGCAATCTTTTTTTTTTTTAGATTTTATTTATTTATTCATTTATCCCCCCCTTGCTGCTTGTGCTCGCTGGGTCAGCTAACCACGCCGTGCGGGCGGGCTTGCCTTCACCAGGAGGCCTCGGGAACCGAACCCAGGGCCCCCCATATGGTAAACGGGAGCCCCACTGATTGAGCCACAGCCGCCTCCCCCTAAATCAATCTTAACAGGTAACCTAGTCAAAGACCCCTCCACTGAATGGATGCAGTCAAAGGGTATCACAGCCCAAGGAATAGATGAGTTTATAAACATAATCTTCCTCCTTTTGGGATTCATGAAATAATTTCAAGCTGCCAAAGACTTCCTTCTGCGTTAGCAGTAATCAGTGAGACTCACTGCTTCTGGATGGGCTTCCGTCTCTTCCTCCCGGCATACGTGCACTCCCCAGGCGGAATCATTGTCCTCAGTCCTGCAGAGGAAAGGAACGGCAAGTTGCTCAGGCTGAGACGGCTCCGTGCCGGCCACAGCTCCCACCAAGGGCGGGAGGGTCAGCCACTGCCCGCTGGGGCCCCGCCCTCCCCCAGGGGCCTGGGCCAGGCCGGGGGTCTCTGCTCCGCCATCTCTTGTGGTGATGGAGGACACCTGCCTCTGGGCATGGTTCGGGGAGGAAGACAGCCCCCCGGCCCTAGCCGTGCAGGGGCCCCACTCACATGCCGGGCTCAGCACACTCACAGCAGACACCCTGGACCGCCGGGAAATAAAAACCGCGGCAGAAGGCACATGCCGCTAAGGGCCGGGGCAGAAGTCGGCCAGCTCTGAAACGCCACGCCAGCGCGCCAAGCGGGTCCGCGAGGGCTGCGTGCTGTCTCTTTGCGGTATTTGTGGCCGCTTCCTTCCTCTTCCCAGCCATTCCTTTTGTGGCCTTGTACTTCTGAGCCAACAAGCTTCCTCTTTTTGACATAAAACCTCCCACTCAGCACTAGAATACTGGGCTTCCACTTTGATCACTAACTCAGCTGACAGCGCCCGCCACCCCGCCCAGGTGACAGAGCCCGCCACCCCGCCCAGCTGATAGCGCCCGCCCGCCAGCCCGCCCTGCTGACAGCGCCCGCCAGCCCGCCCAGCTGACAGCGCCCGCCAGCCTGCCCAGCTTACAGCGCCCTTCAGCCTGCCCAGGTGACAGCACCCGCCACCCCGCCCAGCTGACAGCGCCCGCCAGCCCGCCCTGCTGA
>JAKSZT010054013.1:489360-571503 GCA_026826555.1 Tolypeutes matacus
CCCGCCCAGCTGACAGCGCCCGCCAGCCCGCCCAGCTGAGAGAGCCCGCCAGCCCGCCCAGGTGACAGCGCCCGCCACCCCGCCCAGCTGACAGCGCCCGCCAGCCCGCCCTGCTGACAGTGCCCGCCACCCCGCCCAGCTTACAGCGCCCTTCAGCCTGCCCAGGTGACAGCACCTGCCAGCCCGCCCTGCTGACAGCGCCTGCCACCCCGCCCTGCTGACAGCGCCCGCCAGCCCGCCCAGCTTACAGCGCCCTTCAGCCTGCCCAGGTGACAGCACCTGCTGGCCCACCCCAGCAGACCACACCTGCTGGCCTGCCCAGCTGAGAGCACCCACTGGGCTGCCCAGCTGACCACAGGCCTGCCCACCCCAACAATACTGGAATGGTTCATGCAGCAGAGCACAGGCTCCTGACGCAATGTCTGCCGCCACGAGTCTGGTCGCTTCAGGGAGGGCACAGTATCCCTTCCTGTCATGGGCGTCTGCGCCCTCAGACATCCTGAACTCTGTGGAGCAGCCGCTGCACGCCAGGCTCCGGCGACAGCCTTGGAGAAGACATGAGGGGCCCCCACCTCGTCTCAAGCACGTGCAGCCTTGGACACTTTCCACCCTGTGCAGAAAATGCCATGAGAATACTGGAGTTGTGTGAGGTCCACGTTAAGTATAAGAAACACACTTCGAACATAAAGACACAGGTAAGTGGAAAGCAAAAGGAAAGGAAAAGATAGACCACGCAAACACTAATCAAAAGAGAGCCAGTGCAGCTATATTAGTATCAGACACAAAGTATACTCCAGAACTAAGAACACCGACAGGGACAAAGAGGGGCGGTACGTCAGGATAAAGGGGTGAACTCTCCTAAATGTGTACACACGCAACAGACTTTCAAAATACATGAAGCAGAAACCAGTAAAGTTAAAAGGATAAACAGTCTTTAACACTCCTCTCAGCAATCAGCTGAAACCTGGACAGAAAGCCAGTGAGGACACAGCCTATCCGAGCCACGGACTTGGATGAATCGAGAGCTGTAGAGAACTGTACCCAAAAGCAGCAGAACATGCATTCTTTGCACATGGAACATTCCCCAAGACAGAACATTTACTGGGTCTTAAAACAATCCTTAACAAAGTTAAAAGAACAGAAATCATACAAAGTATGTTCTCTGACCACAGCAGAATTGAACTAGAAATCAATAATAGAAAGATATTTGGAAAAGTCCCAAAATATTTGGAAAAAGCGCACTTCTAAATAACCCATGGTTCAAAGAGGAAGTCTCAAGGAAATTTGAAAAAAAAATTTTTTAATTGAGTAAAATGAAAGTATGACATAAAATCTGTGGGATGCAGCTAAAACAGTACATTGATGGAAACTGATAGCATAAATGCTTATAATAGAAATATTAAAAGGTCTCAAATCAGTAACCTAAGTTTCCATGTTAAGTAGAAAAAAGGTAAAAGAAATCTAATTTGAGCAAAAAGAAGGAAATAAAGAACAGAAATCAGTGAAATGGAAAATATTAATATAGAGAAAAATCAATGGAACCAAAATTGGTTTTTGAAAAAGATCAACAAAATTGAGAAGACTCTAGCCAAACTGATCAAGAAATAAATAAGACACAAATTACTAACATCAGGAATGAAAGAGGGGACATCACTACAGACCTTACAAACATTAAAAGTTAAATAAGAAAATACTATTCCCATAAATTCAACAACTTAGATGAAATGGGCCAATTCCTTGAAAGAAACAAACTGCTATAATTTACTCAAGAAAAAACTGATAGCCTGAATAGTCCTATATCTATTTTTGTAAAATGAAATTTGAAAACCATTCAACAAAGAAAACCCTAGGCCCAGATAGTTTCATTGATAATGTCTACTAATTTAAGGAAACAATAATACCAATGCTCTTCAATCTCTAGCATAATAAATGTAAAATTTGAAAACTGCTAACCCATTTATGAAGCCAGCATTACCCTATATAAAAACCAACACATTACAAGAAAAGAAAACTACAGATCTACATTCGTCATGAATATGAACACAACAGCCTACAATTAAATATTAGCAAATTGAATCCAGCAATATCTAAAAAAGATAACACATCACAACCAAGTGGGGTTTAAGTAAGGAATTCAAGGCTGCTTCAACATTCAAAAGTCAAACATTGTAGTGGGGAGCAGATGTAGCTCAAGTAGTTGAGTGCCTGCTTCCCACATACAAGGTCCTGGGTTCAGTCCTAGTACCTCCTAAAAAGAAAACAAACTAACTAACGAAAAAACCAACTTGGAGGGAAGTGGATGTGGTTCGAGCAGTTGAGCGCCTGCCTCCCATGTGGGAGGTCCTGGGTTTGGTTCCTGATGCCTCTTAAAGAAAAGAAACAATGAGCAGACAACAAGCAGACATCAAGCAAAAACAACAAGCAGACAAGCAAAAAAAAAAACAAAACAACAGGGAGACAATGAGCAAAAACAACAAGCAAGACAATAAGGAAAAAAAAAAAAAAAAAAAGCAGGTAGCAGATGTGGCTCAAGCAGTTGAGCACCCACCTCCCATGGGGAGGTCCCAGGTTCAGTTCCCGGTGCCTCCTAAAGATAAAAAAAAACAGACAATGAGCAGACAACAAGCAAAAACAACAAGCTAACAGACAAGAGAGCCATCTCAGGGGGGAATAAAACAACTTGGGGGAGCCTATGTAGCTCAGTGATTGAGCACCAGCTTCCCACATACAAGGTCCCAAGTTCAATCTCCAGCTCCGATACCTCAAAACAAGCAAACAAACAAACAAACAAACAAAAAAATCAATCATTGTATAATGGCCCTGAGAAGGGCTGGTAATGGTGAGTAAACTCTAGGGTGTTATTAAAGGACCATGTAGGCAGGACACCCTGACCCAAACAGGATGGTCAGGAAAAGCTTCCAAAAAAAAAAAATAAATAACCTTATTAAAGGTAAGTTGAAATAAGCTAGAGTAATGGTTCCTAAACATTTTGTGCCCAGGACTCCATTAAACTTAAAAAAAAATTTTTAATCAATCATTGTAGTTCATTATATTAATAAACCAAAGAAGAAAACACATATGATTATCTAAATACATGCAAAAAAAAAAAAAAAGTATTTGACAAAAACCCAACATCCATTTATGATAAAAATAAAAACTCATCCAACTAAGAGTATAAGGGAACTTAACTGATAAAGGGCATCTACAGAAAGTCTAGAGCTAACATTACATCTAATGGTGAAAGACTGAATGCTTTCCCCTTAAGATCATGAACAAAGCAAGAAGGTCCTCTTACATATCACGTTACATATCACACTTGTAAACTAGCCAGGGCAATAAGACAAGAAAAAGAAATAAAGTCATAAAGCTAGGAAAGGAAGAAGTAAAAGTCTCTCTGTTCTCAGAAAACATGATTGTGCACACAGAAAATTCCAAAGAATTTACAAAAACAAATATATAACTAAAGAGTGAATTCAGCAAGGGCACAAGGTGAAATGACAGTATACAAAAGTCAATTGTATTTCTATAGACTAGCAATGAACAACTGGAAATAAAAAACCAATACCATTTACAATTACACTGAAATAAAATTGAAATACTTAGGTATTTCAAGAGATCTAATATGTGTAAAATAATAAGAAAGAAAAAGGGTAACAGAAAATTTTTAAGAAATAATGACAAGAGAGATTGGGTGTAGCTCAGTGGTTTGAGCACCTGCTTCCCATATACAAGATCCCAGGTTCAATCTTTGTTACCTCCTAAAAAAAAGAAAGTTAAGAAACCGTATAAAAATTTAGGGAGCAGATTTAGCTCCGTGGTTGAACACCTGCCTTCCATGTACAAAGTCCAGGGCTCAATCCCTGGTACCTCCTAAAGAAAATAAAATAAAATAATGGCAGACTACAATGAGCTATCATTTCACACCTACTAGAATAGCCACTATTTTTTAAAAAAACAAAAAAACAAAAAACTACAAGTGTTGGAGAGGATGTGGAGAGATAGAAATGCTTATTCACTGTTGGTGGGAATGTAGAATGGTACAGCCGCTGTAGAAGTCTGTTTGGCAGTTCCTAAGGAAGCTAGGATATAGATCTACCATGTGACCGGGCAATATCACTACTAGGTATATACCCAGAAGAACTGAGAACAGTGACACGAATAAAAATCTGCACAGCAATGTTCATAGCAACATTATTCACAATTGCCAAAAGACAGAAACAATGTTGTCCATCAACTGGCAAATGGATAAACAAACTGTTGGATAAACACACGATGGAATATTATTCAGCTGTAAGAAGAAATTAAGTCATGAAGCATATGACAACATTGATAAACCTGGAGGACATTAAGTTGAGTGAAGTAAGCCAGGCACAAAAGGACAAATATTGTATGATTTCACTGTTATGAATTAAATATAATGAGCAAACTCATGGAGTTAATAGCTAGAATATAAGTCTTCAGAGAATGGAATGTGGCCAGAGAGTGGAAAGCTGAGGTTTAATCTGTGCAGAATTGATAAAAAGTTGTTTGTAAATGTTTGTAAATGAATAGAAATAGTGAAAGCACATCATAGGATTTGTAAGTAGTAGCACTAGTATAGATATGATAGTGGTTTGTTTTTTGTTGTTGTTTTTTTTCTCTTTTTTTTGGAGTAATGAAAATGCTCTAATATTGAATGAAGTGGTGAATGCACTACTCTGTGATTATACAAAGTGACATTGATTGTACACTTTAGGTAAATTGTATGGTTTATGAAAAAAAAATAGGGTTGGTTGGGGGAAAATACACCAAATGTAAGATATGGAATATAGTTATTATTAATATTTTGATGATGCTCTTTCATAGTTTGTTAAAAATGTTTCACAACAATGCAAGGTATTGGTGGTGGGTGCTACATGGGAGCCCTGCATGATGTTATGCATGTTTGTTTTCTAAGTTCACAACTCTCACTATACACTTATTGTTTATGTATATTCATGTATGAATGTTACACTTCAAGAAATTTTTAAATGAAAAAAAAGAAATAATGGCAGAAAAATTTCCAAATGTAATGAAAACTGTAAACTTACAGAGCCAAGAAGTTCAATGAATGCCAAGCATACAACACATTAAGAAAATTATACCAAGATACAACATGGCCAAATTGCTTATAACCAAAAACATACAATAATCTTAAAAGCAGTGAGAGAAAGTAGCCATTGTGTACAGAGACCCAAAGACAAGGGTGACAGCAGATTCCTCATCAAAAACAATGCAAGCAAGAAGACAGTGGAAAAATATCTTCAAAGTATTGAAAGAAAAATACCTGTCAACCTAGAATTCTACACCCTATAGAAGTATATTTCAAAAATGAAAGCAAAATAAAGACATTTTAAGACATACAAAAGCTGAAAGAATTCATTGCCAACCATCCTATAGTATTAGAAATGTTGAAGGTATTCCTCAGGCCAAAGGAAAATGATACCAGATGGAAACATGGATCTACACCAAGGAATAAAAAGCACTGGAAATGGTAACTACAAGGCTAAATATACAAGATTTTCTCTTATTATTTAAATATCTTTAAAAGGTAAATGACTAAACAAAAATAGCAACAATGTGTAATGGGGCTTATAACAAATGTAGAAGTCAAGTGTGTAACAGCAGTGACACAAAGGCCAGGAGGGGAGAAATGGACACTGATGTTGCAAGGCCCCTACACTATTCAGGAGCAGGGCAATAGCACTTGAAGGTTGTGCTAGATATCCGCGTCCTCCTCTGGGCTCCAACTCTGTTGTGATAGGTGGGGCCCCATGGGCATTTCTTCTGCACAATGAACACAGTGTTTTACTCACCAGGAGAGGGTACTGGAGGGACCCTGAAGGAGCAAGGGGATTCTCCTGGCTCCAGTGCTCCCAATTTTTCTTTTTGTTCCTGCTCACCCCCATCAGGGGTGGGCACCTGGAGCAGGTGGCCCCCCAGGAGCTCAGAGCTTTTGACATTTTGTGCAGTCCTTCTGCTGTGGACACCGTGTACCCCAGGCCTCACTACCCTGCCTGTGAGGGGCTCCTGACCCCGACTCCCTCTGCACCACCGCCCACTAGCCTTGGCCTGCCTGCACCTGTGGCACTGCACACCCGGGCCTCGCCACCTCCCCACCCCGCTGGCAGCAGGTGCCACAGCCTTGCCTCCTTCTCCCCGGCTACCTCCAGCCTCAGCCTGCCTGTGCCCAGGGAGTTGTTCCTGCCTGACCAGCCCAGCCAGGCAGCCCAGAGTATTTCTTTGCCACCCAGGGGCCAGTCACACCTTTTCCAATGAGGCCTGAACTCAGTCTTGGAGAGGGGCCCCCTCCTAGGTTCCTTGGGCATATTCCCTAAGCCCAAGGGTACTTTTTAGACTTCTCTTTTCACCTTTATAGTTACTCCACTGTTGGAGTTATTACTTCTTTATATTATCTTTCTCTGTTCAAACAAAAAATTAAATAAAAATATAAAAAGGTGATTTTTAAAAGTTCATATCTTAAAGATAAATATTAAAATATACATGAAAGAAATGACATGTCTGGGGTTTCCTTCTACATAATGTGAGGGGCAGCATGAGGTCTAATGATCTGATGAGAAGTTTGGGGGTTAAATTAAACCTACATCTACACTGGTTGGTGAGTAGATTGGGTTATCATACAATTCTCTACAGTTTTGAAAAGATTTGAAAATTTCCATAATAGAAAGTTTTTAAAAAATGAAAAAGAGATAGAATGTGGCATAAGAAAAGACTTATAGTTAAATGGAATAGAATTGTGAGTCCAGAAACAACCCCATATAATTATAATCAATTGATTCCCAAGAAGGGTGCCAAGGCTATTCAGTGGAGAAAGAATAGTCACTTCAACAAACAGTGCCGGGACAACTGGAAATCCACATGCAAAAGAATGAAGTTGGATCCCTAATCACACTATATAAAAAATTAATTCAACATAGATCAAAGACCTAAATGCAAGTCCTAAAACTGAAAAACTCTTGGAAGGGAACATAGGTATAAATCTTCATGCTCTTGGATTCAGGAGTAGTTTCTGAAATACACCACCAAAAGTCCAAGTAACAAAGGAAAAACTAAATTGGGCTTCATTAAAATTAAAAACTTTTGTGCATCACATTGAAAAAATACACAGAATGGAACAAAATATTTGCAAATCATATATCTGATAAGGGTCTAGTATGCAGAATATATAAAGATCTCCTACACCTCAACAACAAAAAGACAAACAATCCAATTTTTAAAATGGGCAAAGGACTTGAATGAACATATTTCCAAAGAAAATATACAAAATCCAAAAAAGCACATGAAAAGATACTCAACATCATTAGTCATTAGGGAAATGCAAACAGAAACCACAACAAGAGACCACTATGCACCCACTAGGATAGATATAATTTTTTTTAAAATGAAAGTTTTGGTGAGGATGTAGAGAAATTGGAACCTCCTACATTGTTTGTGGGGATGTAAATGGTGAAGGCACTGTGGAAAGCAGTTTAACTCAGAGTTAAATACAAAATTACCACCTGATCCCATAATTCGACTCTTAGGTAAACAATCTCAAGGAAATAAAAACAAGGACTCAAACAAATGCTTGTACATGATTGTTCATAGCAGCATTATTCATAACAGCCTGAAGTGGAAACAAGCCAAATGTCCATCAAGAGATGAATGGATAAAAAAGAACTGTGGTATATCCATGCAATGGAGTATTATTCAGCCAGGAAAGGAACAAAGTGCTGATAAATGCTACAACATGGATGAGCCTTGAAGACACTATGCTAAATGAAAGAAACAAGACACAAAAGGGCACATAATGTATGATTCCACTTACATGAAATGTCCAGAATAGAGATACAAAGCAGACTGGTCATTGCCAGAAACTGAGGGGCATGGGGACTAGAAAGAGATTGTTTCATCAGTATGGGGTTTCCCTTTGGGGTGATGAAAAATATTTGGGACTAGATAGAGGTGAATACTGCACAACATTGTGAATATACTATGGCTAAATTGTACACTTTAAAGTAATTGGTTTTATGTTATGTGAATTTTACCTCAATTAAACATGCCGAAGTCAAATTTACATATAAATATGTAATTTTTATTCTGGAGTGGCAGGAAAGAAACTGGTGCAGTGAGAGCAGAAATGCCTTCAGGGAGTTTGCACAGGGGAGCAGTGAACGGGTGCGGACTGGAGACGCTGGTGGGGTCGAGAGAGGGTCTTGGAGCTGAGGGAAGGAGAAGAGCCTGCCGTGCAGGTTGGAGCTGGCACAGGTGCAGGTGGGTGGCCGAGGAGGCAGGTGGCCTGCTGGGGCACTTCTCCAGGAACCAGGGCGGGCCCCAGCGGCTGGTGCCCAGCTAGCAAGGCCACGCGGCCCGCCCAGCACGACGGTGAGAACAGGCCAGGAGGGCTTCCCACAACCCCCATGGAGGGGCACACAGAGAGCCGCCTCCACCACCCATGGGACCCTGGCCCAATCTCATCCCCACATGAGGCCGCAAGCCCAGAGCAGGGGGGGGGGGCAGGGGACACCACCAGGGAGGGTGGTGCCAGCCCCCCTTCCACTCCTAAATCCCACCCCCCTCTGCTCAGCAGGAGCCAAGGTCTCCCGGCAGCATGACCCACCCTTGTCCCGTGGCCTCCACACCACCTGACAGACCCCAAACCATGGCACAGGCCTGCCCCGCACCCACACTCACCCGCATCTCGGACATTGCCCCTGGGGCTCTGTGGGCTCTGAATTCGGACCCCCTCCAGCCTGCCGCTGTCTCCAGAACTGGCCATTCTGTCCCCCAGCAGCCCAGGCCCCTCCAGCACACCATACCCGCCGGGCAGTTCCCACTTCTTCCCCAGGACCACCCTGTGTCCGCCCCCACCTCCAGCCCAGGTCAGCAGGGTGCTGGGCCTGCCCTCTGGCCTCTGACACCCCGTTTACAAAACCCATGTTCCCTGGGTATCTGGGGAACGGCCTTAAAAACGCAGGTTTTTGCAAAAAGCAAGAAGAGCAAGTAAGTACTTTCCAGATACTTTCCCAATGGGGGGGGGCGGGGAGAAGGAGGAAGAAATCAAAGGAGCTGGCCAGGACGCCGGCTGGGGCCTCCCCTTACAATGCCCCCTCCCACGGCCAGTCCATCCCAGAAAACCACTCTCAGGTTCCCAGTCTGTGCTGCAGTGTCCACTGCCCAGTGAATCCTGAATATGGGATGTGGATAGCCAATTGCAACAGGTTGCTCTACATTACTAAATTCTTGGGCATTCTCCTCAAAAGGTGAAGCCTCCTTTCGATTAGATCAAATTTCACCCAGAAATGTCCCTCTGGGGAAGTCTCCGGGGTCCCAGAACCACCGACCACAGCCTCCTTCTTGGCTTCGGGTGCTGGTCACAGGCGGCCCCTCCTGCGGGCTAGCAGGGGCTGCCGGGTGCCCACAGGTGCGAGCTGGCCCGAGCAGGGTCTGTGGGGGGTGGGGGTTGTGCAGGCTGACCTGGGCCTCCCTCCCCGCTAAGCTGGGAGAGGATCGTGCTTTTCTCAGAGAAAGCTGAAATCTTATAAAAATCCTCTATCTTATGGTAAACAAAATGCGTGTTCATTCTAGAAATAAAATAAGATAAAGAGCCCTCCACCCACAGCAGTATCCCCTTAACACAGGGGTTAGCTTTGGGGCACGTCCTCTGGGACCCCCAAACAGCAGCTTGGAGGAGGGCAGAAGGGTGAGGAACAAGCCTGCGTCCAGACTCCAAGAGGCGAGTTTCCCACCCATCTCCTCACCTACAAAATGGGGTGAGAGTGGTAATGCCCCAGGGGTGCTGAGAGCGGAGGGTGGAGGGTGCGGGCAGGCCCCTGGCTGCGCCCGGCACCTGCCCTCCCACCTGCCCACATCACGACAGGCGGACCCCACTGGAGGCTGCACGGCTCCGGGCCGGGAAAGCTGCAGAGGGAGGCACCGAGCCAGGTGGGGAGGACCAGGCCGCCAGGGAGGGCCCAGGGCGGTGGCCCGCCGCTGACCGGCGGGAGAAGGTGGACACATGACCGTCAAGTACCCAGCGCTTTGGGGGATAAACACGCAGGGGCCCTCCCCTTCCCTGTCTGCAAGCCCCTCCCAGACCAGGCCTGTCCCGCTCCTCCCCCGTGTGACCCCACTTGAGGCAGCCACAGCTGGACAGGATGGCGGGGCCCCTCCGGCCGGGCAGCTGCCACCCAGCCCCAGCGCCTTGAACAACCACGAAGCGGAGGCGGCCGGGCCGGGCCCCGCGCCTCTGACCGGAAGACCCTGTGGGCTGGGTCCGCTGGCTGCCCTCTGCCTGGGGGCGCCCCTCCCCAACAGAGCAGGTCTGCAAGGGTCTGGGCGACTCCAGCTCCCAGGAACACCTTGGGCTCCATGTCCTCAGCTCAAAATACCCACAACTTGGGATTTTCCGTCACACAAAATAAGATATTGGGGGAAATTCTTTGCATGTGCCACTCGCCCGGGATGCAGGCCTTTTCCAAGCGCCAGAACCCCGCTGGTGTTCCCCGGTGCCCACGGGGAGCCCCACTGTGCCCCGGGCCCACCCCCAGGTCTGTGGCCCAGAGCGCAGCCGCCCAGGGAGGGCGCAGGGGCCTGCTGCAGGCCCGGCCGGCATCTGCCGAAGCCGAGAGCAAAGGGCAAGAAGCCCGGCCCCGCAGCGCTGCGGGCTCTAAGGTTTTGGACATAAGGATTTCAGGTCAGCGCGTGGGAAAAGGGAAGTGGGGAGTTGGAATGCTCCTGGATGGGGAAACTGAGGAACGACTTCTTTTGAAAATCCCCGTTTTTATCAAGTGAGAAACCGCCCTCGAACCCCAAAGCTCTCGCCTGGCCCAGCGGTCCTGGGGCCGGCGACGCGAGGGTGGATGGGAGGACCGAGATGCTGTAGGAGGAGGGGTCCGGGGAGCGACACCGGCGCCCCAGGTCCTCGGACCCCGCGCGCCTGGCACCGCGCGCCCTCGGGCGTCTCCCCAGGGTTCTCCATCCCGGGGGCGCCCACCGCGGACGGCCCTAAGCAGCCCCCGGCTTCTCGGCGCCCTGCCCTAGGGCACTTACCCGGGGCCGGCGGACACACGGACGTCAAGCGCACCCGCGAGGGGAGCCGGAGCGGTGCCGGCGCGCAGGGGAACCCGCCGGGACGCGGAGCGCTCGCATCTCCGGGACCAGGTGGCAGCGGCGCGGGGCGCTGAAGGACGGCCCCCTCGGCACTCGAGCCAGCCCCGCCCGGCGGTCAGGGCCCGGGGAGGCGGCAGGGGGCGCCCGCGCGCAGCCCCGCCTCCGCCCGCTCCGTCCCGCCTACACGCGCTGCGCCCCTCGCGCCCCCCGACTCTGGGCTTGCAGGAGTGGTTCGTGCCCTGAGCCCCTGGAGCCCCCCGGCACGGCTTGGGCCCCGCGCCCCTGGAGCCCGCTGGGTCTGCGCGCGCTGGCTGGTTCGCGCCGTCTCTCCGCGCTGCGCGCTTGGGTCGAAGTCGGATCCCCACACAGGCGCTTGTCGAACCCCCGCCCCAGTCTCCCGCCCCCCCGCCCCCCGGCCTCGCCCCCTCGGCTCCGCCCGCCTGACCGAGGCGCGGGGCCCAGGCTCCCCGGGCCGCCCTGCCCAGTCCGTACCCGTTACGTGGGGACAGCGTGCCCCGCCCCTCCCGCTCCCTGGGGTCGTTGAGAGAATAGAAAAGAGGCGCTAAAGTGTTTTGCCAACTATAAAATATTAACACCACACTCTTCTGACCCCGGGGTCCCTCCTGGGAGTTTGGCCGGGGCCGACTCAGCAGGCGCGAGATGTGCGCGGGCCGAGCCGGTCGCTCGGGACGCAGAGGTCCTCGGCCCCTGCGCGGGCAGCTGCGCGCGTGTCCCGCTCTCGCCTCCCCTCTTGGCTCCCGCCTGCGCCAGCACGTCCTGACCTGAGCTCACACACACCCCGCTTGGGTCCCCCGCGTCCGAGGGGCATCGACACAGGCCCGGCCGCCCCTCCCGGGGTCCTCACCGGGACCCGCCCTGGGTCCCCGCTCCCCCCGTCCCCACACCCCGTCCAGAGCCTCGGTGGTCCTGGGGCCGTCGCACCCTCGGCAGCGCGTCCCGGCCGCGGCCTCTGTGAGTCTCTGGCGCCCACGCCTGCCCCCTGCAGTGTGCTCTGGACCCGCGCAGCGGAGGCTCACTCTCCCCGCCGCCCCCGTTCGTCTCCCCGCCTGGCCTCGTGCATGCGCCTCACAGGGCCAGCGCCCCCTCCGCGTCCAGCAGAGGCCACATGCAGGAGCCCCGAAAGACTGGCTAACTCGGTTCTTATATGATAACCATAAAAAAAAAAGAAAGAAAAAAGGGCGGCTGCGCTGTACATTGAGAAGTTAAAATGAGCGCTCAACCGTGTGATGTGCTTTATGCCTCCGAGCCTATAGGTGAACGTTAACGTCTTCTTTTCACTTTTTAAAATTTCTAATTCCCGAACACCTCTCAAGAAGCATGCAACCCCTTTGTGCTCTCTATAGCATTGTATGGGGGGGGGGGGGCCGGTACTTGGAGTCACAAAACTCTTCAATGAGGTGAAATGAGGTGGATCGCCCTGGTTGGGACGACCTCAGGCCCGGAAATACTGAAACAGGGGGTGGAGACCTCCATCTGCACCCTCAGAACCCCCTTCTAGCTCTGCCGTCAGGCCTGAGTCACCCCACCTGCCCTGTCCCACAGGGGGACACCAAAACGAGACGCTTCGTCGTCTCCCTCCTGCCAGGAGCAAGGGTGGATGGACTGCCCAGTGCAAGGCACGGAAGTGTCCCTCAAACTGCCGTCCATGTGCACAGGCCCCACCCCCAGCTCTGCGGGCCCCCAGGCCTCCCACCCTCTCCAGACTCTCTGGCAGCCAGAGGGACTGAGCAGCTACAGGGCAAGCCTTCCCAAGGAGGCGAGGTCCTGAGAGTCCCTGGATTTAGGGCCAGTGTGCCCCTAAGCCTGGGTTAAAGCCCCAGGCCCCTTCGTGGGCAACCCTCAGAGGCCATGGGCGTCGCATCAAGACCAGGCAGCGCCAGCCTCTCTGGAGCCCCCTGGACAGTCTTCCCACTAGCCCGGACCACAGCGTTGGGGGCTGGGGCGGGGCAGGGCTGCAGGTGGGCAGCGCGGCCGGGGGTTGGGCCAGGTAGTGGGACCTGGGCAGCGGCGGGGCGCGGGCAGCTGAGCAGCGCTCGGGGCTCGAGGCCGTCGGGGGCGGAGGAGGCAGGCCTGGGCTTCGCCGTGCGGTTTCACCTCCCTGAGCCTCATTTTCGGGTGTTTTTCTTTTCCTTCCTCGGACCTCCGGTGCACATGGATTGACCTGTTTCTTGATCGTGAAACGGAGGCTCTAAGGTGCCCATTTTTGAGGATGGCGCTTGAGAAGACCCCTCCGGGGACCCTGCCTGGCTCCTGCCAGCCGAGCGCGTCCTCCTCACCCGCCGGGGGCCGCACTGGAGACCCCCGGGCTCAGGAGCGCCCCTAGAGCGCGTTCCTCTCACCGAGCGCTGCCCGGGCGGGGGCGTCTCTTGGGCCCCGCCCCCTTCTGGGAGTGGCCATGTCCCGGGCGTGGCCTCCCGGGGGAGTGGGTCTGGGATGGCGCTTGGAGCCCGAGCTGCCGGACCCTTCAGGCGCGAAGGTGCAGGTGGGCGCTCACCGCGACGCGGGGCAGGCTGCTGCTGAGCACCCGGGCCCTGGCGCCAGGTGAGTTGGGCAAATCCGGGAGCAGGAAGCGGGCCGGGCTGTGCATCCCGCACCAAGGTGGGTGAGAAGGTGCAGGTGCAGGTGAGGCGGCGGGGGGCGCTCGAGGACAGGCGGTGTCAGCGGTCGGCCTGCAGCGCATCCCAGCAGAAAGCTCAGGACCCTTCCCGGCCTGCGGGGAGGCAGGCGCAGGTCTCCGAGCGGCTCGGTCTGAAAGCCCTTGAGGCAGAGGCAGAGGCAGAGGCAGAGGCATCGCGTCGGGCCCCCGTGGGCTCCACAGGTGTCGCCGAGCTGAGAGGGGTCCGGGTAGGGCGACAGAGACCTGGACGCACAGGGGCCGGGGGCGTCTGTCCTTCCCCAGCCTTCATCCCTGCGCGCCCCACCTGCACAGCCGAAGGCCAATGATCCTGGAGAGAGAAATTCCTCCCCGGCTGGCGGTAAGTGGGGGTGGGGGGCAGGCGGACTCGGGGGCTCAGGGCGTCTGGGTCCCGCGAAAGCCTGGCTGCGGGAGGGACGGCAAGTGCGGCAAAGCGCGGTTGGAGGTGGCGGCTGCGGCCACGCCGCTGTGTGCGGGAAGCGGCCAGCAGGGGACCGGCGCTCTGGGACAGCCCCCAAGAGGACGTTCCTGGTTTGGGGGCTCAGAGAGGCCGGGCAGGGAAGCCGGGCCGTCCACCCTGCTGCGCAGCCCTTCCAAACCAGGCTCGCGTTCTTTACCTCTGCGAGTTGCTGGTTTTGAACATTTCTTCTCCAGTTTTCGCTCTTTTTCTGGCACGTCTATTATTCAGATATTTAGCCTTCTGGAGCACTCCTCTGATATGTTTGCCTTTTCTCCCCTATTTTCAGTCTTCCTATTTTTTTAAGCCTTTTCCAGATATCCTATGCTTAATTTCTAAGGTATTTCTCACTCGGTGCTCCTTTCTTTTTGATGGGTGCAACGTGGTTTGTCACCTCTGGCTTCGTGCTGCCTCCCCGGTGCCTGCACTGCCGTTTACAGAGGCCTGGACCCTGCTGCAATGCCCCGGTGAGGGTGAGGCCGTGCTGGGGCGGGGCAGCAGCTCTCCAAGAGTGGCACCCGCGGGTGCTTTCGCCAGTGCCGCCCCTCTGCTAGCCGCCAGCAGACAAGGCCACTGCTGCATGAGGGGCTGGGTGGGGGCGATGCAGGCAGCTGCAGTGAGCAGACTCCCCTCTCCCCACTCCCGCTCCCGCCATGGCAGCCCCGAGAGACCTCCCCACCCCTCCCCATACTCAGCTCGAGTGTTCCCAGAGACGTGCGGGCTTCTCCCTGGAATCCTCTCTTGGGTCTGCCCTTCTCTGGGAACAGGTGTCTGCTGTGTTCATCAAAGGATCCATTTTGTTTCTCTCTCTGGTTCTTTGCATTGTTTTACGGCAATTTTCAAGAGGAAACTAGCCATTTTGAAACCTACCCCGATTTGAAAATACTGCAGCTAGTTCAGACTTAGTAAAACAGGGTGTCAGCACTGCCCAGGAGGACCGTGCGCCTGAGGCGTCCTGTCCCTGCCCACAACTCCTGGTTCAAGTCCCAGCGTAGCCGCCCTTGTACCTGACCGTGGCCGGCTCGCCCTCCCTGGACTCCCCAGGCACGTTCAGCTATTTGTTCACCACGTAGGTATGCTGAGCCCAGCAGCCTAGTGGGGGAATCAAACTATCAAATCAGCACACACACAAGTCCACGTACTGGGAACTTCCGTTCCTGGGGCCCCAGACCCCACCTCTGTCAGAGGCTGTGTGAGGGCAGGGGGTGCAGGCACGCACCGCCTGGTCCCTCTGCCCCTCGTGGGGGCTGAGTGTGAGGGATGGGGACGGCCCCCTTTCCCCCTTCTGTTCCCAGGTGAAGGTTAACTGCCTCCCCCTCTGTCCCTCAAACCCCAGAGGGCGGCTGACCCCTCCTCCATTCCCAGGTGGGGTGACCGGGCCTCCGACCCCACCAGTCTCGTTGCATCAAGGCTCCTCTAGAGCAGGGGTTCTTGGCCAGGGGTCCGTGAGCGTGAATCGAAATTAAACCACCATTCTTGTGGGGCCGTGTCGGCACGGCTCAAGGTATTTATTAAATAACACGGTGTAGTGTGGGCTTAGGAAGGGGCCCGTGGTTTTCAGCTGACGGGAACAAAAAGCCTCCTCCCAGCCAGCAGAGCGGGCTCTGCGGTCTTGGGGACAGCCGGGCCGGGGCTGGTGAGCACCTCCTCACTTCACAGCTCAACCCCGTCTGAGCACGAGGGGCCAGGGCGGGCCGGGGTCTACTCCACTCACTCCGCCCACTGGGAAAAATCTGGCTTTAAAGGGATACAGGGTGCAGCTTGGAACACAATTAACGAAAGCAGCAAAAACAAGTGTTTTCTCGACCCCCAAAAACAGCTGCCTGCTGCGCTCCAGGCTTTTAATCCCACCCCCCTTCCAGGTCTGCTCTGTGAGGCCCGCCCAAGGCCCAAGGAACTGGCTCACCTCCAGGGCCGCTGTGCAGTGCGGAGGCGCCGTCCGACTGTCCCGAAGCCCTTCCAGGACAGACCCGGGTGGGGTGGCTCTCCTCTGCCCTCAGGGGTGCCCGCACCCCGACTCCTCCCCATGTCCACAGGCCACGGGAAGGCCAGTGGGGTAGAGGGTAGATGGGGGGGGTGTTCCCAGCACGCACAGGTGAGGGAGCCCCTCAGAACCGGAGGTGTCAGCCCCCCAAATTCTGACACCACAAAACCCTAAGCACTGGCCAGAGAATGGGTCCTTCCTGCTAGGGGACCAACACGAAGCACAAAGCAGTCGTGTGAGCTGGAAGGGCAGCTTTGACTGACCAGAGCCGAGCCCCGGGGGCACACGGCTGAGCCGAGGCTGCAAGGGGCTGTGGGGGGCCAGTGCCCCTGCATGCATCAGAAGGGAGTAAATCCCAAGGTCAGAAACCGAGGAGCCAACTGGACAAGAACCCCACAAGGTTGTGGTCCCTGACTCGGGGGGAGGGGGCAGCGGCCAGGGAGCAGCTCATGCAACCAGGAGGGCCTGGGACAGCCCCAGGAAGCCCACTGCTCCACACAGATGCAGCTCTCAGGGACAGCTCCCCCCACCGAGCAGGACGAGCGGAGAGAACTCAGCCTGCAACTGGCACTGCTGGGTCGGCCCCAGAACCACAGGCAAGGGCACAGAGCCCCATTAAATTCCCAGTTGTCTTCTGCTAAAAGGGGTAACGAGGGTGGGTTGAGAAAAGACCTACAGGAACAACCTCACATATGTGGATTTGTTTTAAAAAAAAAAAAAAAAAAAAAAAAACGGATGTGGGGGAGCAGGTGAGGCAGGTACACATGGCTGCTACTGGCTCTACTTTTATACCTGAGTTTTTTTTAATTTTACTGGGAGTTCCCGGGAATCGAACCCAGGTCCCTCCATATGGGAGACGGACGCCCAACCACTTGAGCCACATCCGCCCCCCAAAATTCTTTTTTTTTTTTTTCCTTATGTACCAGGGGCCGGGGATTGAACCTGTGACCTCATAGTTGTACCTGAGCATTTTAATTTAAAAATTCCAGTGAAAGCAATCACAGAACAATCAGGTCCTGACAAAGAAACTGTATGGAATTTAATCAACCCCCGTAACAAAGGGCACAAAAGGATCTCTGAATCTTCAAGAGAAAGCCAGTCTGCCCAGAGGGGACGAGATTGTCTGTAGTGAGCTCATCGCAGGGCGGGGACCTTCGGTGTGACGGGGAGCCCATTTCTTCAGCCTTCTTAATTTGAAAAGTTGCAAGTAAACCCAGAGTCTTTACCATTTGCTTTATTGCTTACACTGTATATTCAAATGAATACAATAAAGTCCTTTTAGAAAAGGAAGGCACATGAAAAGCCTCATGTTCAAATTTCCCATCATTTAAAATTCCTACTGATAGAAGTATTCCCACTATAGAACTAGAGATATCAGAAAAGCACATGATGCATTCTGTTCCTGCAGAGTATCTGAATTATGACATTTACCTTGTGGCACAATTAGTCACCAAATCAAATGAATCTGAATATTGATACAGCTATTAAGATTGCAAAAACATTAATCAGCTTATCCACATATATACAGTCAGGTCCCTAAAATAGTAATTATATAAAACTTTAAGGAAGAACAGCACTGAGCTGCATCCATGGTCTTCTCCTTAAGTGACAGGATAAGGTTTGGCATTTCCAGTCTTTGTTCCGTGAGTCCCACTGCTGCTCGCACAGGCTGGTGCTATACAATGCTGAAGACCATGGAGAGGTACTGCTCGTAGGACACCTGGATCCAGCCGTCCTGGTCAGTGTCATAGCGTCGGAATATATCTGTCAACCGCTGGAAAACAAAAAGGCTTCAGACCTTGATGCCTATCAGACGGAAACGACGCACTCAGGAGCCCAGCATCTTCCGGCAGGACTAGATTGTGGGCCATCTCGGACACCCCCAGGAGCCAGGCTCGCCCGCTGAGGCGTGTGGGGGTTCCTCTGGGGATTGGGAAGGACCGCTCAGAATTTAAGAAGCTGCTAAGAGACCAGAGATATGGGCTGCAGGCCCAGTTCGACCGCAGACCCCAGGCCCTGGCTTCATGGGCAGGACGGGTGAGGCCTTTCCTTCCCTAGGGCTCACTCCTGCCACAAGGAATCCCTCGGAACGCACACCAGCCCTGCCCCCCTCAGACCCATGGCTTCAGCGTCACAAAGTGCAGGCCTCTCACGGCTGCCCCCCAACAGGTCACAGCCTGGAACCAAGGTCAGACGAGAACACGGCACCGTCTTTAGAGCTGCAGAGAGAGAACAGCCACCCCATCCACTGCTGAACAGAAGACAACAACACTCCACGCAGAGATGCCTGCAGGAGACCCCGGGATTCAAACTCCTTGTCCACCAACAGGGCCATGGCACACACCTGGGCAGTGAATGCGCAAACTGTCCTAGCGAAGGTGGTGGGGACTGAAGCTGTGCACCCCAGAAAAGCATGCTCTGAAACTTAAGCCATTCCTGTGGGCGTGGGAAATCCTCTTGGTGAGGGGACCTCAGTTAGGTGAGGCCAGCAGAACCAGGACGGGTCTCAGTCCTGTTACTGAAGGCATCGCAGGGAACACCACAGGAGTGCAAGCCGTGCGAAGTGACCAGGAGCTGGAGTCAAAAGCAGAGGGCGCTGCCATGCGCATCGCCAAGGGTCTAGGCAGCTGGCGCCAGCCCCAGAACGCCAGCCTTCCTGGAGGAAGCATCACCTGGATGGCGCTGCCATTTTGAACCTCTCCTGGCTTCAAAACCAAGAGCCAATGAATTCCTGTTGTTTAAGCCAACGCAGTGCATGGTATTTGCTTTGTCAGCCCAGAACTAAAACACACCAAAGTTGAAAACAGCCCGAAACAGTGGCCACCCACAAGCCAGCAATGGCATCTGCACACGCACGCACCAGGACAAGTACACACCGACAGAAATTCCTTCTGGCTTGAAGAATGATGGCAATTTTTCTTTCTCTATACTTTTGTATTTTTCCAAGATTTGTACAAGTTTTCATTTTATTTTATAAAATAATAAAAATAAATGTTTTTTTCAAAAAGCCTTTTCCTTCTTGGAAAAAAAGAAATGAAGGAAAACCTTTCTGAGGACTTATTTTTCGACTGGGGCCTGGAACTTAGTCTCGTGTTCCCGGTCATTCCTGCAGGAGGGGATGGAGCCAGGAATGCCGTCCTGCAGACAAAGCTGGTGGCCTTGTGGCCTCAGCCCTCAGGCAGTGGGAGCTGCAGGGAGTTTCCTGTGGGGCTCAGACCACTGCCTGGCGGCCAGAAGGGGAGCGAGCAGCCTTCTCTTAGGTGGAGCTAAACGGGAGAGCTGCTGTGCAGTCTTGAGCGGATACTTTATGAAAACCCACTAACCCTACAGCAATTCAGAGACATGGCACATAACCAGATATTTACATAGTGTGAGGGGCATCATAAAAACGTAATCCAATCTGGTAATAACCTTGTGAGGCAGAGATGGGGTAGAGGCTCTCTCCATTTTAGAGATTTGAATATTTAAATGTTAGCAGACTTGGTTCTCTGACAAATCACAGAAGAACAAAGGACCAACTTATGCAGATTCATTTTTTAAAACTGAATTTTCCATCTGACTTTATTTTCAAATACATTTTCTCTCTTTAAAAAAAAAACAAAACAATACGGGGAAGTGGTTGTAGCTCAGTGGTTGAGTGCCTGCTTTCCATGTACAAGGTTAGGGTTCAATTCCCGATACTTTCTAAGGAAAACCAAACCAAACCAAACCAATACTCTTTCTTGCAGAGCTGACAACTCTAAGTATTTGGAAATCCAATTATTCAAAAAAACACTCCATTTAGTCTGGGGTAGACCTTACAGCTGACATAGGCAGGCAGGACGTGTTAGTGACAGAGCAGCTACAGCCTAATTTAGACGCTAACAACCGTTTCTCTTGCGCTGGCGGCTGGTGTCAGGTGGGAGGCCGAGGGCTGCCAGGGCAGCATGACAACAAGGCCTCTGGGCTGCTGGCAGGCCACACATCATGGATAATCACAGCCGGCTTCTAAACACGGGTAGCAAGGTGACTTTTGATCTGGAATCTTAGGTAATTTATAGATAAATGATAAAACACCAGAACCATACTCTGATAACAACATTTCAAAAATGAGCCACATGGGGTCTGGGCTTCTCAGATGAAAGGCACAGCAAGGTTTCCTAAGGCAAGGCACCCAGATTTTTTTTCCCCACAATTGAACCAAAACTTGTAGAATGAGTCACACTGAACACTTAACACGTCCTGGGAGAGAGGCAGGTCCATTTCTGGTCTGGGTGAGATGGGTGTCTGAGGAGAAGCAGGAAACCAGGGCTACTGTCCATCCAAGTAGGCAGGGCCCTTGCACTGAGCCCCCAGAGCAAGCTGCAGTGCACAGCTCAACGCGGATTTCCAGAGAGGCCCTCGAGATCTGGAGCACACATATTCCCTGTTCTTTGATTTTGTTTTTGGTATAGTCCCTCAGCAGTGCTGGGACTTCACGTTCAAGCATTTCTGGGTTTTGCTTCTATGGCTTGGTAGGAACTCCCGTCATCACTGGGCCCCTTACTCAGGCCGTCACAGGTGTTCTTCTGTTGCAGACATCACTGAGCAAAGAGGCTTCAGACAATGCAGTTTTCCAACATTCCCCTTTCTGCTCTCATAGGCCCAGCGGGCTCTCTTGGCTGCCACAGACTCGTCACTTCACTCCTGCCAGGGAGGCAAAGGGATTTCTATTGTGCTCCTTTGAGAACCTGCTAGGCTGTCACCTCTGGAGAAGCATCTGGACGATGTCACACTGAGCGAAGGAGACACTAGGCTGTGTCCTGAAGGTCAGCTAGGAACAGGGCGAAGGCTACCATTTTCCCTGACCCGCACCAGAGGCCTGTGGCCCGTGGCACAAGGTCTGAGCCAGAAGGTGCATCCCTGCGTATCCAGATTTTTTCTTCTCACACCTGGCTTGAAAAGCTGCTCTTGTGGCCACTTCAAAAACCTCCCTCTTAATACATGCTGTTGGTCTTGCCCTCTTGTGCTTCTAGCACCACCATAAGGAAAGCATACCCTGGTTGGTTGCTGTTTCTCCAGTCATGGTTGGGGGAGAGAGTGTGACACATGGACCAGAGCTGCTACTGGCAACCCACAGCCCTGCAGCTTGACAGTCATCTCACTCCGCAGCAGTGAGTGAGAAATCAAAGTTTACTGCTACGTGTCAAAACAAAACGAAACAAAACAGAAACAACTCCCTCACCCCATCTTTGGTCTTTGCCGAACACTCCCTTGTATCCGAAAGGGCTCATCCCATGTGCCACATCTCTGCCTTCCTCGGGATCACAGGCTCCTGGCTCTGTCCTACCTGTGCTCATCACTCCCAAGATCTTTCTTGCTCCCAGCTGGGTTGGCGGCCACGCTGGGACGGCAGTGCTCGGCTTCCACGCTCCACTTTTCTGGGGTGTCTTCTAAAATATCAGTGCTGACGATGGAGAAGCACAGAACAGTGCCAGGAGGACAGTGGCCTCTGGCGACCGCAAGCTTCCTGCCCCGCAGAGTCCCACAGAGCAGGCTCCCTGCCTGCGGTCCATGTCAGTATCCTCTGAGAACTGGTTCTTGCTGAAGACTATGAGCAAGCACTGACAATCGCTGGCGTCTGGATGACAGCCGCCACTTACAGTCGTGCTGCTGAAGCTCTAGAAAGCGACTTGATTTGCAATGACTACAGGTCACAGGGCCGTGAATCAATGCACCTGTGACATAGGCTGAGGAAAGGCAGCCTCCAGCCATAACCCACCTAAGGGACTGAGCAAGCCACAGCCCAGGGGCAGCTCATCCCCTCCATAAACAAAATGGAGCAGATAAGGGCCATCACTCCCTCCCCAACCCCTCTCACGTTCCAAGACCTCCTAACGCACTCCTCGCTGGCTATCTGTGCCCCCCACCCCGCTGCACTCCTCTACTGATGTACTGTATAAAGTCACACCCACTACCTTCCATGGGTGGGCTGCGCTGAAGTCTATTTTTCAGACCCCCTCTGTTGGAGAACTTCCCAATAAACTTCCTGCCTGGAAAAAAAAAAAAAAAAAAGTGACCAGAACTTCTCAGATGAAAGGCACTCGGGCAGCAGAATCCCAGGTCCAGGCTCTTGGTGCCAAGGAGGCTGCTCCACAAGCTCAGAAATGGTGGTGCACAAACAACCGAACCAACGAAGGGCGGCGGGCGGGGGTGTGAGCAAGGACAGGCGCCACACCGGATTCTCTTTCCTTTAACTGACTTTTATTTTTGGGTGTCCATTTCTATGCGCCCCGCCACCGCCCCGCTTGCTGTCTTTGCCCAGTCGCTGGGTGACCTTCCGTGTCTGTTTCTTGCCTTCTCATTTTCCTCCTCCAGGCTTCACCAGGATTCAATGCTGCTAGGGACCTCCAATGTGGGAGAGAGTCACCCTGCCACTTGCACCACCTCAGTTCCTGGTTTCTGGAGCATCTCGCCTGCGTCTCTTTTGTTGCGTCATCATCTTGCTGTGCAGCTCACCTGCTTGCCTTTTTCTTTTTTTACCAGGACGTCCTGGGGATCAAACCTGGGTCCTCCCATACAGTAGATGGATGCCCAATCACTTGAGCCACATCTGCCTCCCAGATTCATGTTTAAAGAAACCAATACATGTTACCACTTAGCAAGCCAAATCAGAGAATTTTGATGTGCACTAATTTATCATCTTAACTGAAAAATAGAAAGGCCGTCTTCCAAAATTCCAAATCGCTTTTACAAAACTCAGGTTGTGCATATCTCTCAATGGAGTCCAAAGCTGGCAAGGTGTGGCCTCAACTTGATTTAAATCCAAAGGACTCACTATGTAGACATATGCTACTGAAATACTTAGGGAAACAGAATTTGCTTTCCATAAAGTGGAATGTGCTTCAAAATAAGGGGGTATGGGAGGAGGGCATGGAAAGTGTTCTATGCAGCTGGCCATGAGTTCAATATGCTTTCTGTTATTGTTTTTGTTTGAAATTTGTCATAATAAAAATTTTAAAAGATGTGATGTTTAGAGCTAATCCATTCCTGTGGGTAAGAACCTATCACAGGTGACACCTTTTGAATCTATTGTTTCAGTTAAAGGTGAGTCTTAATCCTCTTACTGGAGTCCTTTATAAGAGAAAGAAATTCAGAGGGAGAGAGAGAGAGAGAAAGCCATGGAAGCAAGAAGCTGAAAGCAACGAAACCCAGAAGAGAAGGGAGAGCCCAGCAGATGCCGTCATGTGCCTTGCCATGTGACAGAGGAGCCCAGGATTGCCAGCAGCTGGTCGTGAGGGAGAAAGCACCGCCTGATGATGCCTTGATTTGGACATTCTTCTCAGCCTTGAAACTGTAAGCTTGTAAACTAATAAAATCTCGTTGTTAAAAAGCCAACCCATTTCTGGTATGCTGCTTTCAGCAGCCTGGCATGATATGTAAGAGCTTACAAACCATTGGCATTTCTAAAGCTTAGCTCTCTCCCTAGAATCAGAAGTAGGACCTGTTCTGGGAGCAGCCGGGGCAGGCCCCAGGCTCCTATGCGGGTATGCCTTTAGGACTCACTGGTACAGCTGTAGGAACAGGAAGCCCCTAGTGTGGGGCCTGGTCTGCACCGTGCCTGGGAAAATTGCCTGTCAATCTGCTCAAGGGTAGGTACAGCCTGCTCCACACACAGCCGCAATCACAACAGAAAATGCACGTTTTATCATAACAAAAAATGTTTGTAAGCATACAATATGGCAAGATATACACAGAAATAACCCACTGGATGTTTTTATTTCCAAGGGAAATAAACATGATTGTTTACACCTTCGTTTAAGAGAACTAGACTAACAGTTACTTCTCCAACAAGATTAATTTTTATAAACTCCAGAAACTAAGTTTATCAATGCATGACTCTATCAAGTCGCAAATTCCAAAATGATCCTTCTCTTTTTTGCCTCCTGTGTGCTGTGTCGGTCCCGGCAGCTCACGGTAAGCCCACCCCAGGCCCTGGTTACCTGTAGGACTATGCAGCCTTGAATGAAGTCATCAAAGGCAATCTGTCCTCTTCCTTGTCTGTCAAACTTTCGAATAAGGATATCGTGGAACTGGTCAGAGAGCCGGTACCCTTGAAGAAAGAAAATTAGAAAATTCGCATCTGTCCCCTATCCTTCCCCCCCAAAAGACCCCCACAAGCTTCTACTAACAAACGATACAAGGCCGGGTAGGAAATAAAACGTGTAAGTTCATTAAAATGCACCCTGAGAAACAAAGAAGTTCCCTGCACAAATCAGTCTGAACGTCTTTATTTCCAGTACCGTGAAGCAACCGAGCAAGACCAGAGTCACCTTCCTGGGGGGACGAGTATCTCAGAGGCCAACCCTGTGCTAAAAGCTAAGGGTCATTCTACACTCACTCCAGTGCACTCATCACACATTGCTGCACCCACAAAGATCACAGCCCACAGGGCACCCACATTTAGTCTCCTCAATTCAGTGGAGGTGCTCACTTTAAAGAGCCCCCCACTTATCGGATGACACGTACTATGTAGACCTGAAGGTCTCCCTGGGATACCTATCACTAGGGAGGTGCTTTGAAAGGTAAGAAAAAACCACAGGCTTCTAATTAAACAAAATGCAAACTTAAGGAATAAGAGACCAATCAAAGGGCACACACACATAAACCAGTGCCTCCCTGACATAAGGAGATTAACGACTACAAGGGATGAGCTGGCCTCAAGGTCAAAACCACCCAATGTGACCACAAAGAGTCTCCAATCCCATTTTCAACACACTGCATCCTGTTTACAAAAGGTATCCAGGCAGGCAGGTTGCTGTCAGAAGCTGTGCCTCACCTCTCCCACCTGACAGACACCTGGTGGCCAGGGTAGGCATGTGGAGAACAGCAGCTTTCAAGAGCAAAGGCCTCCCGATGCCCTTCCCCTCCTCCCTCTCAACCCAGCTGCCTGCAGTTACCACGTGTTCTTACTTATTCAGGAGACAAGATCCAGGTGCCAAAATAGTTTTACTGGTTTTTCAGTCTTGCTGGAATCTTTGCAAGGATATGACACCTATTGTCTGAGTGAATTTCACAGTTAATTACCTGTACAAATGCTTAACCACTTTACTTAAAGATTCAAACATGCAAACATTTATAAAGTACCTTCCAGAGAGACCAATGCATTTCACCCTGATTGTATGGCTTAAATTTAGGGGAGCCTCCTAAGCGTGTGATGGGAATTGCTGCAGGCACCCATCCAAGTCCGGAGAGAGCAAAGTGAACAGGTGCCACTTCCCCAGCCTCATCAGGTCAGTCTGCACACCCAGCACCTCCGTGTGGGAGGGAAGGCAGAGAGCTGCAGGCTGAGCATCCCTGACCTGCCTGCTGGGGAAGACACGGCTGAGGAGGGCTCAGGCCCTGATGGGAGGACTGACAGAGTAGTGACAGAGATACCAGGATTTCCAGTCTGTATGGTCAACAGAAGCGATTTCCATTGACTCTGGATTTAATTTCCAATTTCCCTGGTCACCAGTGTTATTGTACGAAAACAAACAATACACAAAGAAGTCAGACTAGAGAAACTATGAACAACAGAACTATAAAAAGAATGTTAATCTGAGTGGCCAAAACCTGCGAGCAATCTGTTCTCTAGAACTTTCTGTAATGAATATCCATGTAAAAAACCTAACACTTTCAAAGTAATTGGTAGAGCTGCCCCCCTGCACACAGCCCTGGCGAGGGTCAGGGCTGGCCATGAACACACAGCCCCCTGCTGGAAGCCGGGGAGCACCCCGGTACAGAGGTACCATAGGACGCTCCTTTCCACATCACCCTCCTCTCTGGAGCCAAGCTGCCTGCCTTGGAAGTGCTGCCATGAGCCAGCACAGATGCTGGACCCGGCACAAGCCATCAGCCCCGCCCAACCCACCAGCCCCGCCCTCCTCTTCTAGGGGTGCGGTGGCCCCTCAGCTGGGTTCTTCCTCTTTGACCCAGGGCACCACCCTCCTCACCCCAGGGAGCCTCAACTCCAGCCTGGGCTCCGGCCCCACAAGGCATGCCCCATTTCTCTCCCAGCTTCTGTCCCCTGGTGGTAATGACAGCATCAACACCTCTCCCTGAAAAGGGGCAAAAGGGTGATGCGCTGATGACCCCTCGCAAGGCATCTGCACTTCAAGGTAACCAGAGAGCCTGGCGGGAGGAAGAAAGCATCGCAGCACTAGGAACCGCCCCTGTGCAGATTCGAGCAACGGCTGTCAATGGATGGAACAGCTCCATCCATTGATGGACAGACAGAAGGACGCTTCACAGCCATCAGGACAGACTGATACCATGTGCCCCTGATGTGCCACAACATGAAGTCAAAGAACACCTCGGAAGGAGGTGGACGTCAATCACGTCTTTACAGCTAAGTTCCAGTTCACAGAACACACGAGAACAGAAAATGACCAGTGAGGAGCGCAGAGAATCCGCCAATGGGACCGACAGCTCTTCAACAAGCCCATAGCATTAAAACAAGGTCCAAACTGTGCATGGACCTTGTGTGGATCCTGACTCAGGCAAAACTATCATAAAAAGGCATTTATTTTTGAAACAAAATTCTGACTACAGGCAGGCTCTGACATGATACCATAGAATTGTTGTTAATTTTGTAAGGTGAGTTAACGACTCAGATTTCCTAAGCACATGCTCTAGAGATACAGAATGAAGTATGCTGGGGTAAGGCCCTGGAATTGATCTAAAATGCTTCAGTAATAGGAAGGGGGATTAAGCAAATGTAGCAAAAAGATGGGTAGATGGGTAATTGTGTGAAAAGCAGTTCATTACATTCTTTTTCATAATAACCAAGTAGCTGCTGTGCAGGCTGGGGTGGAGGGGACCCTGGTGCCAGAGTGGACAATAAAGACCCTGCCCTACAAATCGCTCATCCCCGCTTCAGATGCTGGGGTGGGGGGAGCAGCTCTGAGGGCAGACATTGTTCCAAGCCCCCTCAGGGAGGGCAGCAGAAGATTCTTAAAGAGCAAGACATTTTTCTCTCCTTTTCCTTTTTTCCCTCCTCTTGACACTTTCCAATCCCTGTCAGAGAGCAAAAATAGTCTGGAAAAGTCACAAACCGACGGCCCCAATCTTCAACAACAAAAACCTAGCAGTCCCAGAGGAGTAGAGCTAGATTTCCAGGGTTATAACAACATAATACTCCAAATGTCCAACTCTCAATAAAGACTTACAAAACACACAAAGAAAAAGGAAAGTATGGCCCATTCACGGGCGGGAAAAAAAGAATTTGCTGGAAACCAGCCCTGAGGAAGCACATACATTCGATCAGTTAGTCAAAGTCTTTAAATCAACCATCTTGATATGTCCAATGAATTCAAGGAATCCACAAAGAACAAAAGGAAATTGGGAAAATATTTTTTTAACAAAATTGAAATTTTGTTTTGTTTTTTTTTTGTAATGAACTTTATTTTAAGAGAAGTTTTAGATTTACAGAAAAATTACACTGAAAGTATAGGGAACTCCTAAAGAGAAATTTTGGAGCTGCAAAGTACAGTAATTGAAATGAAAAAACTCATTAGATGGATTCAACAGTAAATGAGAACAGGCAAAAGAAAGGATCAGTGAACTTAAGACAACAGAACTTATGCAGTGTGAGGAGCAGAAAGAAAAAAGGCAGAAAAATGAACGCAGCCTGGGACCTCTGTGGGACACCATCAAGCGCCCTGACATACATCACTCAAGTCCCAGAAGGACAAGAGGGACATGAGGACATAAAAAGTATTTGAAGAAATAATGGCCCAAAACTTCCCAAATCTGATGAAAGAAATTGAAACGCACATCCAACTCTAAGCAAGACATTCTCTAAGAGCCCCACACCAAGAGACATTCTATCAAAACTGTCAAAATCTAAAGACTAGAGAGGATTCTGAAAGCAGCAAGAAGTGACTTCTCACACACATGGATTCCCCAAAATGATTAACATAGCATTTCTTATCAGAAACCATGGAGGCCAGAGCAGTGGGATGGCACATTTAAAGTCCTTAGAAAAAAAATACTGTCAACCAAGAATTCTATATCCAGCAAAACCATCTTTCAAAAATAAAGGAGAAGGAAGTGGATGTGGCTCAAGTGACTGGGCTCCCATCTACCATAAGGGAGGTCCAGGGTTCAATTCCCTGGGCCTCCTGGTGAAAGGCGAGGTGGCCCAGCAAGATGACACAAGAAGAGGCACAGAGGAGACGCAATAAGAGACGCAGCAGACCAGGGAGCTGAGGTGGCACAAGAGACTGAGTGCCTAGACAGTGAGCACAAAAACAATGGGCGGGGGGGGAAGGGGATAAACAAACAGATCTTTTAAAAAAAGAAAGAAGAAAAAACTTTCTTTAAAAAAAAAAAAAAGGAATTAAGACATTTACAGACAGACAAAAGCTGAGCTTTCACTACCAGAAGACCCCCCTACAAGAAATGTTCAAGGGAGCCCTTCACGCTGAAATAGAAGGACATGGCAGTCGCCTGGAGCCACAGAAGAAGTAAAGAGCACTCGTAAGGGCGACCGCACAGGCAGAGAGAAGATCCTGTACTGCTACTTTACTTTTTGCCAGGTGCTTTTACCACCTGCTGCAGTTTGGAAGTTTAATTATGAACTTTATTATGAACAGATACTGGATCATGCTTGTGAACTGGTCTGCTAATCTGGGCATGATTAAGTCACAATTAGGGCCCTGTCAGTAGGGTGTCGAGCCCCACCCCTTGGTGGGTGGGGAATCAAGTATAAAAGGCAAAGGACAGAGGGAGCAGTTTTGATGTTGGAGTCTTGAGCTGGAGCCCCAGGAAGTAAGAGAGCTTGGTCATGAGGAAGGAGAGAAGCCCCGGGATAGAGAGAAGCCATTCGCCTGAGAGTTCACAGCTGGCCTTGTGGAGAGAAGCAAAGCCTAAGGAGCCTCCTAGTCTACAGCTGACCTTGTGGAGGAACCAGAGGAGCTGAGCCTGGAGAGAAACGCAGCCCCGGGAAGAGAGGAACCCAGGAATCCTGAACCCCGGCAAACGTCAGCAGCTCTCTTGCTCCAACACGTGGCAACTTTGTGAGGGACTTTGTGAGGGAAGAAACTTACACTTCATGGCCTGGTAACTGTGGACTTCTACCCCAAATAAATACCCTTTATAAAGACCAACCAATTTCTGGTATTTTGCATCAGCACCCCTTTGGCTGACTAATACACCACACCCCATATGACTTAGGCAAATATGTAAAGTATTTAAAATATATGTTAATGGGCAGACTATCTATAAAGATGCAATCTGAGGCAATAAAAATACAAAGAGAGAGCTAAAAAGATATATAGGAGTAGAGAATTTATATACTACTAAAGCTAGGTTGCTATCAGTCAAACTAGATTATTAATAATTTAAAATATTAATTGTAATGATAAAGATAACTACTAAGAAAATAGCTAATAAATATAGAGGAAAGAAGATTCAAAATGGCATACTACAAAAAAGTAGCTATACAGGAAAAGGCAGTAACAGCATAATTGAAGGGAAAAAACATATAAGACATATAGAAACAAATAGCTAAATGGCAGAAATAAAATCTTTCTTCTCAGTTATTACCTTAAATGTCAATGGATTAAACTCTGCAATCAGAAGGCAGAAACTGCCATACACATGTAAAATGTGATTAATAGGGGTGAGTGGGAGAGAGGGACGGGGCTGGGTATATGAGAACCCTCTCTATTTTCTATGTGACTTTTCTGTAATCTAAAGCTTCTTTGAAGATAAAGCAAAAATCAAACAAAAAAAGACACTGGGGAACATTTAGAAGAAACTGTCACTGTATATAAAAGACAACAAATCTTACAGTGAAGACAGACAAAATGAAAAAAATTATTTTATGTATTTTTAATCTTTGTATTTTATTTGCTATTTATTATTAACCTTATCTTATAATTATTTTTGTTACTTTTTGGCCTTGTTTTTGGGGGAGGTTTTGGATTGTAGGAGGGTCACAATTGTGGTAGGGGAGGATCCTGGTGCGGGGTGCCGGGGACAGGGAGCGTGTGGGGGAGGGGCACACCTGGGGCCCACCTCTGCGGCACACAACTATGCTCAGGTGATCATGGGGGATTGTCTCGGTGGGTGGAGACCAACACGGCCACCAGGAGGCGGCTGCATTCCCATCCTGGCAGCTGCTACGCTTTCTAATAGAGTGACAAGAGCCCCCCGAGTACAGGGCCGCGCCTGGCGAAGGAGGACACAGAGCCTTGTTCTTGTGAGACTGACACAGTCCATCACGGGGTGCCTAAGAGTGGCCTCCTGAGGGCCTCCTAGTTGCTCAGATGTGGCCTCTAAGCCAAACAGCCCGTGAATGCACGGCCCGCACCCCGAACGCCGGCGTGGGGGTGTGGCTCCTGGAGATGAGCCTCCCTGGCACTGAGGGACTGTAACCAAGCACCAACCAGCAATGCATTTGGAAAAAGGCCTTGACCGAAAGTGGGAAATATTAAACGCAAATGAGTTTTTATGGCTACGAGATTTCAAAGTGAGTCAGGAGGTCATTCCAGAGGTTATGCTAATGCTTCTCTCAGCAGGATCTCATTGACTGCCAGAGTAAACAGTGTGGCTCTTCTGCCCCTTTTATTTGAACCTATAATCAGCACGATGCTCATTAAATACATGTCCCAGAGACTTAAATCTTCCAGCTGTTTATATGCCGATGCCGGTTGAATCCTGAATCTCAGCAGAGTTGCAAAACCTACTCTCCAGTTCATTGGACTCGCCCAGGACAACTAACGAAAGGATGATAATGGACAATGACCATGCCAAAAAACAATATCTACAACAGCAAGCAAGGCAGTTCCATCCATCTGCCCCATGGGATCTAAGATTCCTCTCAATCAGAAACAGAATCACCATCCCAAAATCCTCAAGACTGAAGAATGAAGAAACATAAGGGTGTGATGCATCTACGGACTAAAGCAGACATTATTATTCTGGCAATGGAAGAACTTGTATCACTGATATAAAGGCAGTGGCCACCAGAGGCTCTGAGGGGATGGAGAAAGAAGAATAGGTGGAACACAGGGCATTTTGGGGACACTGGAATTGTCCTGCATGACACTGCAATGACAGATACAGGCCATTTTACATTTTGTCAAAACCTATAAAATTGTGCAGTGCGAAGTGTAAACTATAATGTAAACTACAAACCACGGTTAGCAGCAAAGCTTTAGTATGTGTTCATCAATTGCAGCAAATGTATCACACAGGGGAAAGCAGGGGAGGGGTATATGGGAATCCCATATATATTAAAGATTTATTTTATTTCTTTATTTCTCCCCCCCACCTCATTATTTTGCACTTGCTGTGTGTTCTCTGTGTGTGCTCATCTTTTTATTAGAAGGCACTGGGAACCAAACCTGGGACCTCCCACGTGGGAGGGAGGTGCCCAATCGCTTGAGCCACCCCCACTCCCTGCTTGTTGTGTCTTTCATTATGTTTCCTCATTGTGTCTCTTCATCATGTCATCTGCTGCATCAGCTCACTGCACCAGCCCACTGTGTCAGCTCACTGTCTTGTTTGTCTTCTTTAGGAGGCACCGAGAACTGAACAAGGGACCTCCTGTGTGGTAGGCAGGCGCTCAACTGCTTGAGCCATGTCTGCTTACCTGGAAATCTCCAAAAGTTTTGATGTAACATTTATGTAATCTAAAGCTTCTTTAAAAATAAATATATAAATAAATAAATATATATATATATAAAATTTTTAAAAAGGCATTTGCAACAAAGACACAAAGAGGTTCAAAGTAAAAAGGTAGACAGTATTACAGACAAAAGGTATCAAAAGCTAGCCAAAGAGGCTATGTTACATACTCCAAATTAAAGAAAGGTATTATATATTGATAAAAGGACCAACAGAGCAAGAAGATAATGATTAGAAACATAGATTACTTAAAACACAACCCCAAAAGATATGAAGCAAAAACTGACAGAACTGAAGAGAGAGAGTTGCACATTAGCAGTCGGAGATTTCAATGCACTATTTTCAGTAAGTGGAAGAGCATCTGAGCAGAAGAGCCACGAGGAAGCAGAGGACCTGACCAGCACTGTCTCCACACTGGACCCGATGGACACCCAGAGAACACTCCGCCCAACAAGGGCAGAACACGCTCTTCTCAAGAGCACATGGGACGTTTTCCAGGATAGCTCTCATATCAGGCCACAAATCAAATCTTAATAAATTTTTAAATTTATACAAAGTATCTTCTTGGACCCTAATAGAGTAAAGCTAGAAATCAATAACAGAAGGAAAACTAGAAAATTGACAAATATGTGGAAATTAAACAACACACTATTAAGCAACCAATGGGTCGAGGAAGAAAGCAGGAGGCATTTTTACACGAATGAAAATGGGGAAAAAAACACAAACAGCAAAACTTATGGGATATAATGAAGGCAGTGCTCAGAAGGAAATTTATAGCTTTAAATTAATAAATTGCCTATATCAAGCGCCCACTTCCCATAACAGGAGGTCCAGTGCCTCCTGAAAAACAAAGAAACCCAAACAACAAGCAAAACAAAGGAAAAAGCCAACTCAGGGAAGCCGGTGTGGCTCGGTGGCTGAGCGCTGGCTTCCCACATAGGAGGTCCCAGGTTCAATCCCTAGCCCCTGGTACCTTCTGGGAAAAAAAAAAAAAAAAAAAAGGTTACAAATCATGAACCTCAGACCTAAAAAAAACTAGCATAAGAGCAAACTAAAGCCAAAATTAATAAAAGGAAGAAAATAGTAAAAACAGAGAGTATCAACAAAACCAAAAATGGGATTTTGGAAATTATCAAAACCTTTAGCCAGACTGTGAGGACACAAATAACTAAGATCAGGAATGAAAGTGGGAGCATCACTACCAACCTTAAAGAAATAAAAAGAATTATGTAAGTTGGTACTATGAACAATCATATGCCAACAAATTAGAAAACCTGGATGGACAAATCCCTTCAAACATACAAACCACCTAAGCTGATGCAAGAGGAAACAAAATCTCAACATCTTGTAGCAAGATGTTTGAATCAGTAATTAAAAACACCCTGTGGTGGGAGTGGAGGTGGCTCAGGTGCCTCCCTCCCACAGGGCAGGTCCTGGGTTCAGTTCTCAGTGCCTCCTAAAGGAAGACGAGCACACAACAGAGAGACACAGAGCAGGCAGTGAGCGCAAAAACACAACAACAGAAAAGAGGGGTGCAAGAAGTAAAAAACCAAACCAAAACAAAGACATCCCGGGGAGTGGATGTAGCTCAGTGGCTGAGGTCCCAGGTCCAATCCCCAGTATCTCCTAAAACAAACAAAAACCAACTTTCATTGGGGAGCAGATGTAGCTCCAGTGGTTGAGCACCTGCTTCCCACGTATGAGGCCCTGGGCTCAATACCTGGTACTGCCATTAAAAAAAAAAATCTAAAGTCCCAAAAAAGAAAAGCCCAGGACCCGATGGTTTCATTTCTGAATTCTACCAAACATTTAAAGAAGATTCAACATTAATCCTTCTGAAACTCTTCCAAAAAACAGAAGAGGAGAAAACGCCTTCTACCTTAATCTATGAGGCCAGCATTACCCTGATACCAAAGCCAGACAAAGCAGTACAAGGAAAGAAAATTACAGACCGATATCACCTATAATATAGATGCAAAAACTCTCAACAATATTGGCAAACTGAATCCGACAGTATAGTAAAAAGATTACATACCACAACCAAGTGGGATTATTACAGGAACGCAAGGGTTGTTCAACATAAGAAAATCAATGTAACATACCACATTAACAGAATGAAGAAATAAAACCTTATGATCATTTAAATTAATGCAGATAAGGCATTTGACAAAACCCAACATACTTCCAAGATAAAAACACCAGAAAACCAGCAGTAATGATAAAGGATATTTACGAAAAGCCCACAGCAAATACTATACTCACTGGTGAAAGACTGAAAGCTTTCTCCCTAAGGTCAAGAACAAGACAAGAATGCTCATGCCACCAGTTATTCAACACTGTGCTGAAATTCCAGGCAGAGCAATTAGGCAAAGCAAGAGAAAGAAATAAAAAGGCATCCAAATTGGAAAGACAGAAGGCAAATTATCCCTATTCACAGATGACATGATCCTACATATAGAAAATCCCAAAGAACCCAACACAAGAAAGCCATTAGACTAATAAACGCGTTTTCAGCAAAACTGCATGATACGCTGGATTCCTATACACCAGCTGTATTAGTCAGCCAAAGGGGTGCTGATGCAAAACACCAGAAATCTGTTTGGTTTTGTAAAGGGTATTTATTTGGGGTAGACTCTCCAGGCCATAAAGCGTAAGTTACTTCCCTCACCAAAGTCTGTTGCCACGTGTTGGAGCACAATAGGCTGCCAACGTCTGCAAGGAGCTTCCTGGGTTTCTCTCTTCCTGGGGCTTGTTTCTCTCCAGGCTCCAGCTCAAAACTCCAACCTCCCTTCTCTGCGGTATGGTTTCTCTGTGAGTCCCCGTCCATCAAAGGGGCAGGGATGCAAAGTCCTACTGACTTGGCCCAATCAAAGCCTTAATCATTATTTAATCAGGTACAAGTAAAACCTTTGAATCCAATATAATCTAATATGCCTGGAGGGACAGACCAGTTTACAAACATAATCCAGTATCTATTTTTGGAATTCATAAACAGTATCAAACTGCCACACCAGCAATGAACAACATGAAAGGAAATCAAGATACAATTCCATTTACAACAGCATTTAAAAGAATAAAATACTTAAGAATAAATTTAACCAAAGAGGTGAAAGATTTATACATTGAAATTTACAAAAACAATGCTGAAAGAATTTAAATAAATAAATGGAAATACACCCCATGTTCAAAGACTGAAGACTTACTATTGTTAAGATGCCAATGTTGCCTAGAACGATTTACATATTTAATGCAATCTTCATCAATATTCCAGCAACCTTTTTTGAAGAAATGGAAAAGCTGGTGCTCAAATTCACACTGAATTGTAAGGAGTCTCAAACAGCCAAAACACTCTCGAAAAGAGCAGAGTTGGAAGACCCACACTTCCTGAATTCAAAACTCATTACTGGGGAGTAGATGTGGCTCAGTGGCTGAGCGCCTGCTTTCCATGCCCGAGGTCCCGGGTTCAATCCTCAGTACCTCCCAAAAAAATAAAAACTTACTGGGGGCGGATGTGGCTCAAATGGTGGGGTGTCCGTCTGCCATATGGAGGGACCTGGGTTCGATCCCCGGGACCTCCCGGTAAACAAACAAACAAACAAACAAACAAACAAACAAACAAACTTACTACAAAGCTACAGTAACTAAAACAGTATGGTGCAGGCATAAGAACAGACATATAGACCAATGGAAGAGAATTGAATCCAGAGTTAAATCCACACAACAAGGCTGCAATGGGGGTCCATTCAATGGGGAAAGTACAGTTTTTTCAACAAATGTGCTGGGACAAACTGGAAATCCACACGCAAAACAATGAAGTGGACCCCTCTCACCGTACACAAAATTAATTCAAAATGGATCAAAGACCTATCTATAAATGCTAATGCTATAAAATTCTTACAAGAAAAATAGGGAAATATCTTTAGGACTTTGTAGTAGGCAATATATTTTTAGATTTTACACCAAAAACACAAGCAACAAATGAAAAAAACAGATAAAATGGACTTCATCAAAATTAAGAGTTTTGTTTTTTGTGCAAAGGATATTATCAAGAACGTGAAAAGACAACCTACAGAATGGGAAAAAATATTTGAATACCATATATCTGATAAGAGTTTAAAATCCAGAATTTTATAAGGAACTTGTCCAACCCAACAACAAAAAGACGAACCATTCCATTAAAAAATGGGCCAAGGATTTGAATAGACATTTCTTCAACCCATATATTAAAATGGTCAGTAAGTCTATGAAAAGCTGCTCAACACATCATTAGCCATTAAAAGAAATGTAGGAAAGTAGGTGTGGCTCAAGAGATTGCGTTCTCGCCTACCACATGGGGGGGGGGTGATCCCAGGTTTGTTCTGGGTGCCTCCTGGAGAACATGAGAAAGACAGCGAGCTGGTGTGACAGGCAGGTGCAGCAAACCAATGCAACAAGTTGATCAAACAAGGAGACAAAGATGAAAGACAATGAGACAAAGCAGTGAGCTGAGGTGGCTCAAGCAATTGAGCGCCTCTCTCCCACATGGGAGGTCCCAGGTTCGGTTCCCGGTGCCTCCTAAAGAGAAGACGAGCAGACACTGAGAGTACACAGCGAATGGACAGAGAGAGCAGACAGTGAGCACAAAACAATGGAAGGGGTGTGGGAAATAAATAAAATAGATCTTTAAAAAAAAGAGAGAGAGAGACACAAATCAAAACTACAAAGATACCACTTCATACCCATTAGAATGGCTATTAAAGAAACTGAAAATAACAAGGCTGCAAAGAAACAGCAACCTTGACACATTATCGGTAGCAGTAAAACGGTGGAGCCACTGTGGAAAACAGTGTGGTGGTTCCTCTAGAATTACTGTATGGCCTGGCAATTCCACCCCTTCGGATAGACCAAAATGAATGGAAAGCAGGGACTTGAACTGGTATTTATAATTTCTACACCAATGTCATTGCAACATGGTTCACAATAGCCAAAAGTGTCTATCAACAGATGAATGAATAAACAAAATGTGGTACATCCGTACACTGGAATATTACTCAGGTGTAAAAAGAAGTCACGTGCAGGTACATGTGACAACACGGAATGGATGAACCTTGAAGACATCACATTGTATGAAACTGGTTCAGGGATGATGAAAATAATCTGGAAATTGACAGTGGTGAGTTACAGTACTGTCAATATACTTAATGCCAAAGAACTGTCCACTTAAAAATGGATTTTGTTTTACCACAACCAAAAATAAATAATTTTTAAATAAGAATGACATTTAATTCAGCAGCATGGACCTGTCAGAGCCACAGTGCCTCCAGGGTTGGCGTAAGGCACCTGAGTGAGAGCTCTGCGGTGGAAAGCTGCCCTGTGGCTTGGCAGGATGTGGGCCTAAGCACTCAGATACCTGTTCCTAGGAGTCAAAAAGTGAACCAGAATTTCTGATCTGAGGCATACTTCATAAACACTACTACCAGAAATCTTCCAAAAATAATTATGCAAAAAGGATCACAATTTTCCGTTTCATAGAAAATGAGGGGAGACAGCCCTAGAAAATCTTACTTCTCCAATAGAGCTGAGATAAAAATCAAACTTAAGAAACTTTTTAGAATAACCAAAAAAACGCTGCAACAGAAAAACACTCAGGAAGTCAGCCTGAATTTCAACTAGTGGGGTCCAACACCACCCCTTCCCTGCACAGCAACCGCGAGTCCTGCAGCTCCTGACCGTGAGGGGCAGGCCACAGGCCGCGCCAATCATGCCCTCCGCACCCAGCTGCGCATGCCCGCCTCAGGGAATACCCTTGGGCTGACTGGGACACAGAGGCCTGGGACGCAGGGAGTGCTGTCAACATGCAATGCTTTCCAGTGAGTTTCAATGACCTGAGTGCCATCAACACTGAGTGAAAAGAGGGTGTGAGGGCCCAGCAAGTTTGGAAAGTGTGCATGTTCTGTGACGCTTAGGGTTGTGACTTGTCTAGAAATACCCACAGGAGCCCAGATTGTCATCATGTCACAGGTAGCACAGACCCGCTCCGCCGCACTCGCTGCCCAGGCCTGCAGTCCCCCCACTAGCTTCTGTTGTTCCCTTCAGGGCAGAGGAGCTGGCCAAGGACACCCTCCAGCTCCGAGGCCAAAGCTCCTGCCCAAATCCCAGACCTACTCTGGTTAGCCCAGAACAACAAGTCTCTATGGAACCCCAGCACCTCTAACTGATCCTGTACACAAGCTCATGAAACACGGAAATAAAGAGAAATGAAGAGACAGCTGTAAAGAACATGTGGGGGTAGGGCGGGGTGGGACGGGAGAAGCCATGTTAATAATCACAAGAAATAAAATGCATTACTAAAACTCAAAATATGTAGAATACATTAAATTATAATCTAACTTAAAAAAATTTTTTTAGAAGGCACTTATAAGCAGCCTTTTAAGCACAAAAATAGAGCCTGTTTGATAGAGCAGAGTAAAAATCATTCCGAACAAACTATAATCTTGGTATAACTACTTAGAAGACTTGGACAAGTCCCAAAATATTTCAGTGTTTCCTTTGTACATAAAAAATTACACTGCTCCCCTAATTCCTCTCAGACCCAAGAATTAATATCAGAAGAGCACTTTAATTCACTCTGGAAAGGCACCATATAAACGCTTTTGACAAGCACACACTGCTCACTCCCTTGGGCCTCATGTGTGTACAAATCTGTATACACATGTGGCCCACGATGACTTGAGAATGGGAGAACACATTCGTACTTTTGGAACTCTCAATCTGGGATGTAGGATTTTTACTGACCAACAGTTTGCTCTAATAATTTATAGAATTGTTTTTTATGGCTATCTTATCATGGTCTCAGCACTTTGTTGCATCATGAAATATCTTAAGCTGGTGTCCACGTTTTATTTTTACTTGCTCTAAATTGTTTCAAAACCCACATTCTCAATTTTGTTCATGACATCATTCCATTTCAAAAAAGATCAAAGATTTGCATAGCCCTTATCTCATTTTGGATGAAAAACTACGTAACATATCGATATCAAATATATGCCTTCATAATATAAATAATTGTATCCAAATATAAGCCTGTATGATATAAACAAAAATTTACATGAACTAGGTTAAAAAAAAAAAAAACACCCAGTAAGTAAAAAAAAGAAAAAAAAGTTTAAATGGCACTTAGGTTCCAAAATGAAATATGCTACACAACCAAGGTAAGTGAATTACCAAAACCTGAGAGTGCCTGCTTGAGCTCGTTTTTGTCAATCATCCCAGAATTGTCCCTGTCGTAGGTGCGGAAGACATTCTGCCAGTCTGTGATGTACTTCCAGACGCCAGTGAACTCACTGAAGTTCACACCAGCCTTGTTCTCTCGGTCAAACATAGCTAGACAAAAAGAAAATAGTAAGTACACATCAAACTCAAGTCTTGACCTTAAGCAGCAAGAGATTCAATTACAGCAAAGTCACTTCAGAAGTTCCCCACTGGGCCCCAGGTTCCTGGAGGAACGCAGCACACATCCAGCCCAGGCAGTCACTAAATGAAAAGTGTTGTTTAATACATGCTTAAGAGTGGTAATGGGGTTAGATTCCCAAAAACCTTCTCCCTTCTGCCTGGGGTGGGGGTGCAGACCCTAAATAATGTTAGAGTGTGCGCTAACAGCCATGGGACAGACGGTGCAGGAAAGCGGCACAAAGCACACGGGTCACACTGCAAGAACAAGAGACATAAAACTTGACGCTGAAACAGGGTTCTGTAAAAGCACATTCACTGGGGAGATATGACCCTTGTTTCCCAAAGGGAGAAAGCGAGGAGCTCTCCAGCAATCTCAGAGCATAAATCGGGGCCTAGCATACCAGTGCCCTGCTCCGAGTTCCCAGGGGACTCACATCTACTGGAGCAGAGGCTCAAGAGCCCCAAGTAAAGGGAAACCAGCTCCCATGATAGAAGACCCCAGCCCCACTGTCCTATGTTTTCATCAGTTAAAACAAAACCTGAAAAAAAATGTAATTGTATTAACTTAAAGAATCAAATATTATTTAAGATAAAGTTTTAGTTTTATCGAATAAGTCAGTAAATAAATCCTGACATTCATTAAAAAACAAACAAAAATCAGTCTAGCTCTAGGGTAAAATTTATAACTATATTTACATGCAATTGCAAAATGATAAATAATTTGGTCTCTTTTTAGGTATAGAGGTTGATATAAGACTATAACATATGTGCTCTTGGTTCGCTCTGAAGTACATTACAATCAATGAAGTTTCACATAATAAAAATGACACGAGAAACTGAATATTATTGTTTCCTCCAAATAGTCAATCATCATGTTGGCGAACTTGGACATCCATGAATTGGATTTAGAGGGACATGGGCACAGGAAGCACACACAGCCTCTATCTCAGGACAGGTAAAAAGACGCCCACTTGTCTGTCAGCACAAGCACAAGGATGCGGTTACTTACATATGATGGACCTGACAGTCACAGGATTAAATGGGGTCCATGTACCTGAGAACAAACAAACTGGGATTAAACTCTGAGGAAAGCACTTTATCGAAAACCGTAAGCTGCTCATCTGTAACACTAGAAGCATGAGCCCCTCATGTTCTGCACATATTCAAAACTGTTTATAATTATCTGAGCCTGGAAGCTCACTCTTGTTTTATTAATAACAAAGAAACTGTTTTATATTATTTTAACATACATGGAATTTCCCAGGGATGCAGCCACCAGATAAAACGAGAAGGCTGCACTTAGTTTTGTTGGATTTTCAGAATTGACTCACCATTTCAGAAAATCCCATCGTCACCCAGATGTCCAAGTCACTGACACAACCTCCCTATGAAAGTGCACCTTTGAGCTGCTGCATTCACAGTCGTCGTACACAGGTGCAAGCACCGCATCAGCTCATCATGTCCTTCTCCAGGAATCCTGCCTACGCATATGTATTTTTTTTTCTTCACTTATCCCCCCTTGCTGCTCGTCTTCCTGTGTTGCGCCAGTTCACTGCGCCGCGCGGGCCCTGAGCTCACCACGGCACACGGGAGCTCCTTCACCAGGAGGCCCCGGGGATGGAGCCCAGGGCCTCCCAAATGGTCAACACACCGCGGCCGCTTCCCCTATGCATACTGAAGAACATACTATAAACCTACTTTAAAAATCTCCAAAGTTACCAGTCTGCATATACTATTTTCCTTGAAATTGTGAATAGGCAAGCATGTCAGAACAATAACAGGGGGATTATCAAAGACTTTTCATAAAGGGGACCAATGATTTTGAGAGAATCAAGACCTTCTGCATCAGAACCATCTGTCAACTGTGAGGATGGAATGGTCTTCACCAGGTACCTTTACGCCCAAGAGTCTTGTTTTCAGAACGGTCTGTGCCTCTATTTTTACACTCAAAACAGCTAAAGGATCTTTCAAAGAATGAAAAGACAAGCCACAGACTGGGACGAAGTATTTGCAAAACACATCTGATATATTACTTGCATCCAAAATATACAAAGAACTCTTAAAACCCAACAATAAGGAAACCCAATTACAAAATGGGCGAGACATGTCACCAAAGATAAGCAGTTGGCAAATAAGCATATGAAAGATGCTCAGCATCACGTCATTAGGGAACTGCAAATTAAAATGAGACAAATAAATGTTCCCATATCAGCCTGGGGCAGGAGATGAAAACAGGGGGGTCTTAGATGGGATGAGAGGTAATCTTTTATTTCTCATACCTGGACTCTCAAGTCTGGAGTGGCTAATGTATTTCTGGTGATGGCACATGGAAGATGAATCAAAATAAAGACCTCAAAAATAAGATAGTCATGGCTGGAATCATTTTATTGAACAATGAAACAATTCAGCACATAGTGCAAAGTAAACTCGGTGGCCTCTCCTCCACCCCCTCCTCAAAATGACAACAATCTCTGCTGTCAGCCGTGCAGAGCTGTTCTCTCTTGTGACGCAAGCGCTCGTCTTACTCAGTTCCACTGACTCATGCCTGCCACCCAATCATTTCACTAACACTGAAGCAGCTCTGAAAGGATAACTAGACTGTGGATATTACAAAGCCATGCAGAAGAGCTCGACTTCCCAGAATGACATGCATGCCATTCTTGATTACCATAATCAAGTTAGGGGCAAAGTTTTACCAACTGCAGCAAACAGGGAATGTATAGTTTAGGATGAAAATCTTGCAAAATCTGCAGAAGCTTGGTCAGCTACTTGCATTTGGGACCATGGACCTTCTTATTTACTGAGATTTCTGGGTCAAAATCTATGTGTATGAACTGGAAGATATCGCTCTATTTTTTCGTTGGTCAAACCATGAAATGACCAAGTGACAGGTTATGCTTTTCCATATCCCCGGAAGTGCAACGCCAGATGTCCTATGAGAGGTTGTACAAACATTAAACGCAGATGGTTGAATGTGCAACTCACACTTGCCAAACCATGACTGCCTGGAGATCTCTATGGTGACGTGCAGTTTACTTGCTTTCTAACTATGCTCCAAAGGGCACCTGGGTTGGAGAAATGCCACGTAAAGGAGGGGTCCGTGTTCAGTTGTCCTCCAAGCTATGGGGGATCGTGTAATGACAATCTTTGTTTTCCAGGAGTAATGTCAACTACTTGTACTGGTTTAAATAAGTTCACCTTTTTTTCCACAAAATATTATAATGGTTTCTGGGAATCATAGGCAAAAATATATTCACTTTTGCCCATACTATATATATTTTATGAAAGTCTTGTGTCTTTTTAGTACTCATTTGTAAAAATCAGTGTTTGTCTAATATGTTTGTTTAATCTCTCAAGGCAATCAAAACACCCATTTCTATTTTCTGAACATTAAGCCTATAATTAAAATACTGTGTATTTAGTGATAATATAGTAGGATGCATCTGATTCCAAAACTTGCTTTCCAAAGGATTTATGTTATTATGGTCCTTCTCTAAGGACTAATAACCACAATTCTTAATGGTATCATCACTTGCCAACAACCTCAAGGCATTGAACTGAAGCAAATACTAGCTAGGACAGTAAGAGTGAGTTTAATCAAGAAAGGGATCAGAGGGAAACGGATGTGGCTCAAAAGGTTCGGCGTCTGTCTACCATATGGAGAGACCGGGGTTCGATCCCCGGTACCTCCCGTTAAAAAAAATAATAATAAAATAAAATAAAATAAAATAAAAAATAATAAATAAATAAATAAATAAATAAAAAAGAAATCTCACATTTAAAAAATAAATAAATTAAAATAAATTAAAAATTTAAAAAAAAAAAAAAAAAAAAAAAAAGAAAGGGATCAGAAATATACTCTAGGAAGTCTGTATTTTTTTTCCTGGGATAAACTAAAATTGATCAACTAAAAGATTTTGTAAATTAAAGGTGAAATTAGTTGTAATGCTCTTAAAAAGCAAAATGCAGAACAAAACAAAACAATGAGATACCACTACACACCCATTAAAATGACTAAAATCCAAAACACCAACCATACCAAATGCTGGCAAGGATTTTGAACAACAGGAACTCTTATTCACTGCTGGGAATGCAGAAGGGTACAACCTGGCGGTTTCTTACAAAACTAAACAGCCTTATCACGTGATCCATCAATTGCATTTCTAGGTATTCACCCAGAAGAGGGGAAAACTTAAGTCCACAGAAAAACCTGCACATGAATGCTTTTAGTAGTTTTATTCATAATTGCCCCAAATCAGAAGCAAACAAGGTACCCTTCAACAGGTGAGTGGATAAACAAATTATGGTACATCCATACAATAAATTATTATTCAGCAAAAACATGAGTCATTAAACTACAAAAAGACATGGAGGAACCTTAGGTGCATATTACTAAATGAAAGAAACCAGTCTGAAAAAAACTATATACGGTATGATTCCCACTATATGACATTCTGGAAAAGGCAGAACTAGAGAGTAAAAAGAGCAGTGGTTGTTCAGGGAGAGGGAGGAGGACGGAATGGGTGGGACAGAGGGCATTTTTACGGCGGTGAAACTATTCTGCATGATACCATGGTGGTGGGTACATGACATCACATGTCTACCAAAACCCACAGAGCCGTGCAACACAGAAAGAGCCCCAAGGTGAACGGCGAGGTCGTTACTGGCTGTGCGTCCACACTGGTTCATTCACTGCAAACCACGCAGCACTCGAATGCAGGAGCTCGCAGGAAGCCCTGAGCAAGGGAGGGTAAATGGGAGCTCTACTTTCTGCTCAATTTTTCTGTAAACCTAAAGCTGCTCTAAAAAATTGTCTATTCAAAAAAGTTTTTTTAGTTAAGTATGGGATGAAGCAGTGTCTTCTCCGTATCCTCCGTATGCATAAAAACGTGCTATTTTTCCTTCTATATACAAAACTGCTTCCGGCATTGATCAGTTCTGGGTGGCACACAGAAACACAGTCCCCTGACCTCACAGAAGGTAGTATTTTTACGGTCACATTCAGGGTGAAGCAGTTCCTTCCTGGAACCTGGGTAGTGGCAGTGGTGTGTCCCAGGGGCCCCTGAGCCCTCCCCACCCCACACCATCCCTTCCCTCTCCTCTGGGCACTGGCACTTCCTGCAGTTCCTCCCAAGCACCACACCTGCCCAAAGGCTCCCCACGTGACTTTTCTCCCAATCTCAAGTGTGCCCCTTCCAAAAACATCCACACCCTTCACCCCTCAAGTCCGAGGGAAACCTCCCAGGAGTGCTTTCCTGGCACCCCCACAGGAGCACCTGCACGCTTCCCCTTCAGAACCTCACCCACCTTCTGGGACTCAGTAAGGTCCGCTCTTCCTGCCAGCCCCTCTGCTCTGGAGGGGGCAGGGGGCACATCCGCCCCGAGCCCAGCACAGAGCCTGGCACATGTCAGTGTGCAATAAGCCTATGTTCAACTGAAGAGACTACAGTTCACAGGCAAATCTTTGTGCAGGCCTTACAGACATTTAGGGGAAGCACGGGCAGGAACATGTACATAAAGGTATTAGGAAAAATAAGTATTAGAACCTAGAAAATAAAGAAAGAATCCTAAACACAGGAGAGGACCACTTTTTCACCCGATTCTCTGTGGTCCTTAAGCTTGCTCTTAGCTGCTGCTCCACCATGAGAGACAAGCCCTAGGAGCCAGGCCCACCTGCTCGCACTCTTCTGTTTCAGGGCACCTGGTCTCTGATGTGCAGTATTTCCTTTTTCTACAGTGGCCACCACTTCCTTCTGGTTTTCCTGAAACAAGTCTTTTTTCTGTCTTTCCTCCACCTTTGATACAGGCTAAATGACCAATTGGTGTATACAGAGAACTGTCATTTGCTAAATAGAGGCAAATATGCAGAATTGGATGAGTGACTCATGAAACAATTTCAATGACCAAATTCTAAACTTCTTAAGGTGGAGACTGACTGTCCATCTGTCCCAACTCTCATATTTAAAGACATTACTAGGGAAGCGGCTGTGGCTCAATCAGTGGGGCTCCCGTTTGCCATGTGGGAGGCCCCGGGTTCGGTTCCCGGGGCCTCCTGGTGAGGGCGGGCCCGCCCGCACGGCGTGGTTAGCTGACCCAGCGAGCACAAGCAGCAGGGGGGGGATAAATGAATAAATAAATAAAATCTTTTAAAAAAAAATAAATAAATAAAGACATTACTAGGGGAGCAGAGGTGGCTCAAGTTATTGGGAGCCTGCCTCCCACATGGGAGATCCTGGGTTCGGTTTCTGATGCCTCCTAAAAAGAAGACAATGAACAGACACAGAGAGCAGACAGCAAGAACAAACAATGGGGTGGGGGTGGGGGTATATAAAAAAAAGATATCGCTAGGCCATCTTAACAAATAACTTGACAAACTGAGTTTTTACACAGGCTCAACAATTTTTAAACAAACAATACAGGTAAAATGGTTAATACTGCAGACAGAGCCCCTTCTTACCGGAAGTATACCCCATACAGATCAAAGGTCAAAGGGCCCCTGGAAAGGGATCCAAGTCACCGTTCTCCTCCTTGGAGAGGATAAAGAGGCCATGTGGGGTGTTGGCAGATGGCGCCTTCTCAAGAGGGGCTGGCCTGGGAGGGAACTGGTGGCAGCACAGGGGCATTCACAGGCCTGGGGTCTGTCCTGGGCTGGGCTGAGGGCAGGAGGGAAGCGGGCCCCTGCTCTAGCACAAGAGTCCTGCTCCCACACACCCACCCACACGTTTCCTTCAACGGCTGTTGAGGAACAGAAAGGCAGACATGCCTCTGGCAGCTCCACATGTCCTTCTTGCTGTCCAAATTTGGGCCTGACAGCTCCATGGAACCTAGTGATAATAATAACAGCCAATATTTAACTATTTTCTAGGTGCCAACCTCGTGGCCTGGTTCCGTATATAACCCAGAATGAAGTCGGAGCACTGCACTCTGCAGGCACTGAATATTTTGATTATCAAGCATTAAACATATCCTTACTGCAACAGTAACTAACATGTCTAGCACCACTCAGACAGGAGAGGATAAAGGCCTTGTGACCTAGTTCACAGTACCTCTAAGTCTTGCCTCAATTTCACCTCAGAGAACCACAGAAAACAGACACATACGTGTTATCCTTCATATAAACTGGCACACACAACTTTTTCCAAACATAATTTGGAGACAGGGCTAAAGCCACAGAAAGCAACAATCTAAGTGAATGAAGCACGCCTGAACTAAAAACCTGAACTAAATTCCACAGACACAAGTTAATTACCACCTGAACGCTTTGGGCACACAGTACTTTAGGAACTTTATATGCCTCCCCTTGCAAAGGGGGCAGGTGAAGCCCACCCAGCCTCCTTCCTGCACTAATGCCAAGTCCAGGGCTTTCTGCCTTATAAATAATAACGTCCTAGGAGCTGAGGTGGCGCAGGCAGCAGAATACCTCTCTCCTACATCGGAGATCTCCAGGATGGAATCCTGGTGAAGATTGGAGGAGGAGGAGAAGGAGATGGCAGGAAACAGACACAGAGAATTGCCCAGCAAATGGACACAAAACAGCAAATGGGGAAGGGGGGAGTTAAAATGGATAAAGTAAATAAATAAATCTTTAAAAAAAAAAAAATAATAATAATAATAATAATAATAACGTCCTACTAACCAGAAGCTTAAATTTTGGTTGATAAAAACTATAACCAGTGAGTTGGGTAAAGACTTCACAACCACTTGAACACGTACAACTGGAATACCTAACAACTAGTAACCTTTTGAAGAAAAAAACAACAACCTTGGATCACACCCTCTCTGGAGAGCGAGTTCCCCATTGCGCCACCAGACTCTGGGACTGCAGGCCTTTCTTTCTGCACCTTTCTGCCAAAAGGAAGAGCATGTAAAGATAAGGCCTAGGGAAGAAGGCCTGCCTGGCTCAGGCCTGACAAACAGGCACTTATCGAGCAGACCTGCCAGGCCTTTTACGTGCATGCCCAAGGCCGGCGTTCCGCCAGCCATCCCAGAAGCCGCAGGGGGAAAGACGGTCCTAGTAAAAAGCCATCTGCTTTGTTTATCACTGGGGAGGCAGGTTAGCGAAGGGAAAGGGAAGACTGCAGCCGGCATGCCCAGCAGACCTCATGGCCATGAGACCCCGCCCAGAAACCTCCTGAGGGGAGGCTGCCAGAAAGGTCCCGGGAGACTCTGGCCACCAGATGTCTTTTGGAGCTCCTTCCGGGATCAAGGGTAGCCAGATACCTTCAAACAAAAGGCCTCGGCATTGGCCCCGAGAGCTAACAGGTGGGGCAACCAGTCAGAACAGCTGGGCACCCCCCCAACATTAGGAAGGGGGAAGAGTAAAAGTCCTAAAAAGGCCTCACCTGGGGCCCCACGGGCACGCACACGCTGCAGCATGCCCTTATCCATGTCTAGGACTGTGTGCTCTTGTCTTGTTTCTTAATAAACTCTTTTAGCCTACCCTATGGTGTGTCCTTAAATTCTTTTTTTTTGCATTTAAAAAAATTTATTGTAGTATATCACTCATAAATAAACATACATAAACAATAAATGTATAGTAACAGTTATGAACGTAGAAAACAAATATACATAACATCATACAGGGCTCTCGTACCTCACCCTACCACCAATACTTTGCATTGTTGTAAAACACTTTTAACTAATAATTAAAGAGCATCCTCAAAATATTACTACTAACCAAAGTATCTTACATTTAGTATAAATGTAAGTATTTCCCCCTAACCCACCCTATTATTATTATATTATTTTTATAGCATTTATACATGAACATACATAAACAATAAACATAGTAAAAGTTGTGAACTTACAAAGCAAAACATGCATAACATCATACAGGGGTCCCATACATCAACCCTCCACTAACACCTTGCATTGTGAGACATTTGTTACAAATTATGAGAGAATATCATCAAAATCTTATAAGATAGTCTATAATCTATAGTCCTTATCTTACATTTGGTGTATTTTCCCCCCAACCCACCCTATTATTATTTGTTAAACATATTTTTATGACCGAGGTTGTAAACTTACAAAACAATCATGCACATGTGCAGAATTCCCGTACAACACCCCTTTCTCAACACACCACTCTGTGGTGGAAGATTGGTTACAGATTATGAGATAAAATCATCAGACTATTACCAAATCCATAGTGTACATTTGTCACACATTTCCCATACTCCCCCATTATCAACACAGCACATCTTTGGCATAGATGCATGAATATTACATTATTACTGTTAACCACAATCCATAGGTCACTCCAGTTGTATTTTCCCCATGCTTCTCCACATTCCCACCACCCTGCAATAGTGACGTACATCTGCTCTAGCTCCCAAAGGACACTCTTGCATCTGAACCATCCACCACAATTCTCATCCACCTCTGGGTTTACTGCATTATTCAGTCCCTAGATTATTCTCTAGCTCTCTTTCAGTTTGCATTTACATCCCTAGACTACCTTTTCAGCCACATTCCCATTTATAAACCAGCTGTTACTATAATGTGTTACCATCAACTCTATACATTTCCACACTTTTACAGTAAAGTTAATTAAAATTCTACATACGTTAAACATCAGTAGTCCATCTCAGTCCCCCTCTTATCTCCTTTACGAATCTACCACCTACCACCAGGTCTTGAAGATATTTTCCCACATTTTCTTCTAGAAGCTTTATGGTTCTTCCTTTTATATTTACGTTTTTGATCCATTTTTAGTTAATTTTTTTGTATAAGGTGTGAGATGGGGTCCTCTTTCCTTCTTTTGGCTGTGGATATCCAGTTCTCCGAGCATCATTTGTTGAATGGACTATTCTGCCTGAGCTGGGTGGGTTTGACAGGCTTGTCAAAAATTCCTTGACCATGGATGCGAGGGTCTGTTTCTGAACCATCAGTTTGGTTCCATTGGTCTGTGTGTCTGTCTTTATGCCAGCACCATGCTGTTTTTACCACTGTAGCTAGGTAATATGATTTAAAGTCCGGAAGTGAGAGTCTTCCAACGTTGCTTTTCCTTTTTAAGATGTTTCTGGTTATTCAGGATCCCTTAACCTTCCAAATAAATTTGATAATTGTGTTTTCTATTTATTTTTTTTAAATGCTGGTGGAATTTTTATCGGGATTGCATTGAATCTGTCTATCAATTTGGGTAGAAGTGACATCTTAATGATATTTAGTCTTCCAATCTATGAGCATGGAATGTTCTTCCAATTATTAGGTCTTTTTTTATTTAACAATGAGTTGCAGTTTTCTGAATACAAGTGCTTTACATCATTGGTTAAGTTTATTGCTAAATTTTGATTGTTTTAGTTGCTATTGTAAATGGAATTTTTTTCCTGACTTCTGCCTCAAATTGTACATTACTAGTGTCTTTTAAAGTCTATTTTACCTGATATAAGTATAGCTTCTCTGGCTTTTTTGTTTGTTTGTTACAGGATGCATAGAATATCTTTTCCCAGCCTTTCACTTTCAATCTATTGGTATCCTTGGGTCTAAGGTGAGTCTCTTACAGATAGCATATAGGTGACTCATATTTTCTTATCCATTCTGCCAATCTGTGTCTTTTGATTGGGGAGTTTAATCCATTAACATTCAATGTTATTACTGTAAAGGCAGTTCTTATTTCACCCATTTTGACCTTTGGGTTTTATCTGTCATATTTTATTTTCACCACTGTTTTGAGACTTTTAGTTACTTTTACTGGAATAACCTTCATTTCTAAACTCTCTTGCAAGCTTCTCTCTCTCCTGTCTTTTCTTTTCAGAATGTAGCATACCCTTTAGTATTTCCTGTAAAGCTTGTCTCTTGGTTACAGACTCTCTCAGTTTGTTTACCTGAGAATATTCTAAACTCACCTTCATTTTTTAAAGACAATCTTGCCAGTGATAAGATTCTTGGCTGGCAGTTTTTCTCTTGTATCTTAAATATATCATACCACTGTCTTCTTGCCTCTATGGTTTCTGATGAGAAATCGGCACTTAATCTTATTGGGTATCCCTTATATGTTATGCATTGCTTTTCTCTTGCTGCTCTCAGAAGTCTCTCTTTGTCTTTGACATTTGACTTTCTGATTAGTATGTGTCTTGGTGTTGGTCTATTTGGATTTATTCAAATGGGAGTACACTGTGCTGCTTGGACATGGATATCTATGTCCTTCAATAGGGTTGGGAAATTTTCTACCATTATTTCTTCAGATATTCCTTCTGCCCCCTTTTCCCTTCTCTTCTCCTTCTGGGACACCCATGACATATATATTTGCATGTCTCTTGCTGTCGTTTAGTACCCTGAGAACTTTTTTAATTTTTTCCATTCTTTTCTTCGTCTGTTCTTTTGTATGTTCACTTTTGGAGGCCATTTCTTCAAGCTCACCAATCCTTTCTTCTGGCTCCTCAAATCTGCTATTATATGATTCCAGTGTATTTTTTATTTCATTTATTTCACCTTTCATTTCCTTAAGATCTGCTATTTTTCTATGTATACTTTTAACTTCTTTGTGCTCATCCAATGTCTTAATATCCTTAATCTCTTTACCCATCTCATTAAATTTATTAAGGAGATTTGTTTGAACATTTATGATTAGTTGTCTCAACTCCTTTATCCCATCTGGAGGCTTATCTTGTTCTTTTATCTTCTTGTTTCTTGGTGTGGAGTTTAATTTTTTGTTGGTGTCTTGGCATCTGGCTTACTAGATGTATTTATTCTAGGCACAGTTTCTCTCTTTAAGGCTTTCTTGCCCTTTCTCCCTTGCTGGTTGTGTAGTAGGAGCCAAGGATGTAGTTGGTGCTGTAAGCTGTGGAGGCTCAAGCTGCCCTCATTGCCCCAGGGACCAGTGAAGCTTCTCCCACCTTTCTCCTTTACCTGGGGTAGGGAGAGAACTGTAGCCATGTGTAATAATCCAAGTCGTGCAGGCCTAGACTTTAATTGCCCAGAGACTGATGAAGCTTCACACCCCTTCCTCCCCGACCTGGGGTGGGGATGGAGCTGCAGGTGTGGGCAGCAATCTATGCTGTGCGGGTCCAAAATGACTCCAATTGCCCCGGTAGACTTCTGACTATTCAGTCTGTACCAGCCAAATATACCTGCAGTTACCCAGAGAGGCTCATGCAGGGCCCGCCAGCTTCCTCCCTGCTGGAGGTGGGGCTGAAGCCTAAGCTAGGGCTGCAGGCTGATCTGGGTGAAAGAAGCTGTGATTTTCAGTCAGCCCAGCTTCCCCTCATGCTGGGGGCAGAATCAAAATGGCGGTTCCTGGCCTCTTTCCGACTTGGATATGTTCAAACTTTAGCTGTTCTTAGGGTTATATTTTAGCCAGCCAAATTTACTAATCAGTAGCTGAAGTCAGTGGCCAACCGTCTCTTCCTCCCATTTTTGGGAAATGGAGCTTCCAATTCCAGCCACAGAATAGCTCCTGAGGCAGTTTGCGATGTCAGAGTAGGATGATCACCGGCCTCCACGGTGTGGCCTGTACTTTCCTGGAGAGGCTGACACAGCTCCCCCCAGCTCTCTCCCTGCAGGAGGTGGGCCTGAGGCTTATGCTAGAGCTGCAATCTGATCTGGGTGGAAAGAAGCCATTCCCTACCAGCACTGTGATTTTCAATCAGCCCTCCTTCCCCTCATACCAGGGATGTAGTTAAAATGGCGACTACTGGCCTCTTTCTGACTTGGACAGGTTCAAACTTTAGCTGTTCTTAGGATTATACTTTAGCAGCCGAATTTATTAATCAGTAGCTGAAGTTGGTGCCCAACTGTCTCTTCCTCCCCCATTTTTGGGAACTGGAGCTTCCAATTCCAGCCATGGAATAGTTCCCGAGGCGGCTTGTGCCTCTCCAGTGGAGGATGGGCACCGGCCTCCATGGCATGGAGTGCTCTACTCACAAATCTTCTCTTCAGATGGGCAGTCTCCTCTTTCCATTCTTTCAAGGATGTTGCAGGATGCTCTTCTGGTCTCCTGGAGCCCCCAAACAGGTATTTTAGACAGTTCTGGGTGTTTACTAACTGCCCTGTAGCACGAGCCGACTCTAGGAGCACCTTACTCTGCCTCCATCTTGCTGGTTTCCATCCCTTAAATTCTTTTATGCGACATAAGTCAAGACCCTAGAAGCCCAGAACCCAGAGCCTTCTGCAAACACTAGCACTAACAATGCTTACATCCTTTGATTCCACTTCTAGAAATTTATTTTATGAAACTAGGGGTAAACGCTGCAATATTTGTTAATGAAAATCAGAAACAATCTAAATGAATGTGTTTATGTTCTAAGTTGCAATTGGTGATTAGTTGTTTGCTTTACATAAAAGAGGAATTAAAAGCTGAGTTGAGGTAAATTCAGTTTCTAGGTTGAGAAAGGAAAATGTGTAGAATATTTATCCCCCCCCCCATTAAAGCTGTTCATGAATTTACAAAAAAAAAGCATTTTGAAAACTTGTATAACAGGTAAGCCTTCACCTATTTAAAACACACGTAAGGAAAAGAAAAAGAAAAAAAAGAAACCATGAACACAAAGCACACAGTGATGAGAAGGATGACTGGCTTTTTTATGCTCGTCTCTGCTTTCCACTTTCTGCAACTCTCACACAGTACTTCTGAAAAGACAAGGAAGAATGCTTACTCAATTTATCTGGAAAATCACATTTTGAAATCCCCCATTGCTGCAGGCAACAAACGCTACAGGGGCCAGGTGGGTGGTGGGGTGAGGGATACAGGTCAGGGGAGGGAAGCCACAAATAGTGCAGAGCAGAGGGCGAGGAGGGTGATACTGTTCTGCCTGGAATAAACTGCCCCCTGCTCAATTCCAAAACGTGAGAACGGGACTCAGTATCGTTAGGGCTTCCAAATACCACAGAGAAGCTGGAAATCCAATTTTTATGGGAGGGCTCAATTTTTGAATGTTGGAAACTAATTCAAGATGTTCTAAAATGCTGCACCTGGTGAGTCTCCAGTGGCCCAGTCTGTGCAGACCTCTGCTTCTGAAGGTAGGCAGGACAGGCACAGGGTGCACTAGGCTAGAAGACAAGGGGAGGAGGAGCAGGACTTGGTAAGAGGAGCCTGGCTGGACAGCCCAAAGGGCTCAAAACTGCCGGGCAGCCTAACCATTTCCACATTCGAAGAAACCGAGGAAGGTGCTGTGACTTCCCCCAAGGTCATGTAGTAAGCCTGTCAGCAAAGCCAGGTCCACCAAATCCCAACCCTTCTTTTTTTTTCCCCTATGAAACTCTGGTTAAGCGAGTTTTTGAGAAAAGCATGAAGACTGTACCGGGGGCCCCCTGAGACCACCCTAGGACTCACAGGACCCAGAGTTGTTATGCTCAGCCACAGTTTACTGCAGTGAAAGCATACAGAGTACAATCAGCAAAAGGGAAAAAGCACAAGGGTGAGCCCAGAGGAGAGAGTCCTTCCCCAGTGGAGTCAGACAGTAATGCCAAGACATCATGCACAGTTTGGCCAACCAGAGAAGTTTCTTTCTTCTTTTTTTTTTTCTAGAAGGTACCTGGGATTGAACCCCGGGAACTCGTACATGGGAAGCAGGCTCTCAACCACTGAGTTACACCTGCTCCCCAATGAGTTGTTTTTTTTGTTTGTTTTTAGGAGGTACTGGGGATTGAACCCCAGACCTCATACTTGGGGAGCAGGTACTCAACCCCTTGAGCTACCTCTGCTCCCATCAGGGAAGTTCTTGTGAGCCAGGAGTCCTGGTGGTAGTTGCTAAAGCTCTAGACCCCCAGGGAAAGCCAGTGTTTGCCCCAAAGCAGTGTTTTAACATAAACTATCTAGGCAAACTAGTACAGAATGGCCCAAGGCCTCAGGAATGCAAAACATGCTCATCAGAGCATTTCTGAGAGCTCAGTTCCCTGGAGCCAGTCAAGGGCCAGTCCTGAGTGCCCTTCATGGGAATGTGCAGGGTTGGAGCAATCCAGGCCGGCAGAGCTAACCCTTTCCCCCATACAGGCAGTCTGAGCCCCTCAGCTCCGTCAGCAGGGCATACAGCACTATCCTCCTACACAGGGCCCGTACGGTGAGGGAGGCGCAGTGGTCTGGAGCTGTGCACCCCAGAAAACCAGGCTCTCAGCCCTAACCCGCTCCTATGGGTGTGGGCCCACTGTGAGAAGACCTTTTGATGAGGTGACTTCAGTTAAAGTGTGGCCCAGCCCAATCAGGATGGCAGAAAAGAGTCGGGGCCTCAAGAGTGAATGTCTCAAAGTGAGGAGGAAAACAGATGTAATGAATTAGGAGGCACTGTGGTGTATGGAAAACACATCCAGATTCAAATCCTGGTTCTACAACCTGAGAGGCATGATAAGCAGGGCAAGCAAAGCCTTTGGTCACACTAGCACCTATCTGTGGGCTTGTTAAAGGACTAGAGACGTGTACTTACGAATGATGCCTTATTCCAGAAATAATGGAAAGAAATCTATCAAGATATTCACAGAATAAAAAAATAAAGTAAATTTTAATTACATTGGTTGGAAAAAGAAAAGCAAAGGATCAGAGGATAAGAAAGCAAGGAGTCCAAGACTAGTTCAGAAGATTTACCTCAAAATTCTAAATACTTGCTGCAGGTGAGTTACAAATTTTTACCTTAAATTTTCTAGTAGCTATTTTGAAGAGTAAGAAATAATCAGTTAAAGATTCAGGGTTTTTAAGATAAAAACACCCACCACATTTGCTCAGAACACAAGGACTACTACTACTCCCAAAGAGACCTAGAGGCCTTGCTCTTGGGGCTGCCCTACAGAAAGGGAGGTGCAAACAAGGCCTGTCTCTCAGAGTTAACAGCAACCGCAGCATGGTGGGCTGTTTCTTAAGTACCCCAACAGGAGCTGACGGAATCACAAAGTGGATGCAAGAAAGTTGATTTACAGGGGCCACTGTAAGAGAGTCCCAACACATATTTATAAGCTTGCATTAAAGCAGGCGTTGACTGCTTTAAAGCAGGTATTGACTGCTTTCAGGCGACTGAAAGATCCTTTGGACACCTGTTTTAAAATATGCTCTCTAGTTGCTCAATTAATGTCAATTATCATCATCATCAAATGGAGAACCATAAAAGCTGGCCGGTCAGCCAACAACAGCAGTAATGACAACATTAATCCTGGCAAGTCACAACTACCGAGCACTTGCTATGTGCCAAGCATTGTGCAAAGCACTTTCCTGGTATTTCCTTGACTTATCCTCCTAGTAACTATGAGGACACTGAGATCCAGGAAGGTCATATCCGTGTCCAAGGTCACACTGTTGGAACAGGTAGAGCCAGGATTTGAATCCGGGCAGGTTGACCCTAGAGCCTGCCCACTTGACCCTCTAGATAGACAAATGCCACGCTAATGAGGTCAAGTATTTGACTCTGACTCCCTGTACAATGTCTAAAACTTGGCCAGTATTCTCAAAAACTCAAAACTCAAAAAAAAAAAAAAGAAAAGAAAAAGGAGACTTCAAACAGATCACAGATCTTTCATCATTCACTGGAAAACAACTCCAAATGAATGCCTTCAGAAGCATTATCTTTGAAAAGGGGCACTCCATACAGCACTAGTCAAGTAAGCTAGTAAGCCACCACTTTAGCCTGGTGGTCATTTGTCCATATTTACCATATGATAGGAAGGAATGCTCTTTTTTTGGTCAAAATTTAGAAAGCTTCAAGTCAGGATATGTTAAACTGCAGCCTGCTGGATTCCAGGTTCTCTTGACACCTTTCTACTGTTTTTGCCTCCCCTGAATACAAGTCAAACATCAAAAACAAATCAAAAATTAAAAAGAGGTTAATAAAAATCAGAGAAAAGAATTCCTCAGGGCGGAAGTAATGGAATTTCTTAATTTTCACAACACAATTTATAGAATTTCATGTGAAATATACACCCTCATCTATGGCCCACACATTAACTACTGTTAAATTCTGTAAACAACGTCAGTGGTATCGTTCCAGTCTCTAAAGTAAATGCTCAGCCTGACACCAACGGTCAAGCAATAAAGTGCATGCTGAACACCTAGCTGGAGCTGAGCAGTGAGGCATGGGTGTGTGTGGCGGGCAGGTTCTCCTTTAACCTGACCCCACACCGAGGCACACATCCTTAGTCTGACTCCCTACCCTAGCTTCTTCCTACCTCGGTGCTTCACATCAAGTGTTGTCCCTTTTCTAGCTTAGATGGCACACCTCTGGAAAAGCTAGCCACCAATATAAGAATCAAAAAATACAGCTGTGCCTGAGGGATAAAAAAGGCCAACATCCTAGCCAGGCATTTCATGAAGTAAAATGTCTTCAGCAGTACCACTCCAGATAATCACTGCTGCACCCAGCATAAACTGGAGAACGCCCACCACACAGCACTACAGACAACAGCCTCAGCAGTCACCTCCTCTACCTGAACCCTTATTACGCCCCCCTCCCCCTGGTAAGATCACCTCCATGTAATCCCTCCACCATCAATATCCCCAATCATTTCTATTACAATCTAGCCCTAGAGTTTTTGCAGTTCCTATAGCAATCACATTCCCATTTAAGTGCTGCAGGTACCTTCTTCAAATCTTCAACAATTACCTAGTTAGTGTCACCTAATAATTTCATCAGTGCCCTCTGCGACCCTGACTCTACAGAGGAGTCATTAAGTTTCAGTTACCTAAGAAATTAAATGATCTTCAATATACCTAAATGGCATCTTCTGTACAAAGGTCAGTTTCTCACCCTCCCTTACAGACTTCTAGAACACATCAATTTTAATTTGGTTTTAAGTGACTCCTTTGTACTTAGAAAGGAAATTATTTATTGAGAGTGGACTGGCTTGCAATTTTGAAGTCCTTGCAGCCAAGGCCAGGTTCCACTCACCGTTGGATAGTGCTTGCTGAAGCTCATTGTCCGATATCACACCACTCCTGTCTTTATCAACCCTAGAAATAAAGGAGAACAGTTAACCTGTTGATAAAAAGTGTACGTAATGAAAAACATGGTAAAAAGTTGAGCTCCTCCGTTAATCCTACACAAACCTGATATGTTCCTTTCCATGCTCTCTCTGTTCTGCTCCCATGTCACACTCACTCATTCTACTGAGGAATAAGAAAATGAGGAGCATCTTCACTGCATCCTAAGCACCTCATGCCAAATTCCAAGTCTAGTTTTCCCCAAAGGCAATGAATCTTCTTTCCTGTCTCCAGCCTTTTCCTTCCCTTCTTCCTTTCTTTTACTCAAACCCTCACATCTGCACCAGTTTCTTTTTGGCAAACCGGGAAGAGTACTCTTAAGTAAGTCATTCCTGAACTTGCGTCACTTGTTTCCTTCATTCATTCACTCACTCACTCGCATCCACTCGGAACAAAAGGCACCATGGTAACGGTCACCTGCCCCGAGCCAAGGAGTATTCCTGCTTCTTCCCTTGCTTCTGGCATTTTAACAGCACCAGGGAAGACGGTGCAGGTCTGCTATTTTTCTAAGACAAGTTTTCCCAGAAACCCTCGGGGAGCAATTGTAACCCGCTCCTCAACCGCGGCTCACTAGGCGGCGGCCGGGACCAACTCTGGGAGGAGATAGGGGGAGGGGAGGTTAGCTGGTGGCGGGGGAGGCCGGGATAGAGGCCAGAAAGCAAGGCCGGTGCGTGTGTCGGGGGTGGGGGGTAGGATGGGGGGAAGCCCAATACAAGGGTGGGAGACTGGGGGGAGGCCGAGCAGGAGGTCGGAAACCAAGGCCAGTGGGTGGGGGGCGAAGCCGAGGCGGTGATGGGAGGCTGGGGAGGAGCCAGAGACCGAAGACGGTGGCGGGGTGGGGCCGCGCGGAGACCGGGGAGGCGGCCGGCGACGCGGCCCTCACCTCTGGAAGACATTCCACAGGAAGCTCTGGTCTGGCAGCGCCGCGCCCGCAGGACCAGGGCCGGCCCCGGGGCCAGGGCGGTACGGGTAGGCGGCCATGGGGCCGAGACAGAACTGGGCTGAGGAGCCGCTGGCGACACTGAGACGCGCGACCGCTCAGCTTCCGCCTTTGCCGGGGGCGAGGCCTGAGCACGTCACTTCCTGGTGCACGGGAAATGCGTGTCCTCCAAGGGCGGTCACGGGGCCTGGCGCGGCCAATCCGAGCGAGCCCGAGCCCCCTGGGCGCTGAGAGGCGGGTCTACCGGTGCCCCCCGGGTGCACCGCTCCCGGCCCGCTGCGGGCTCGTGCGCACTGCGGTGACCATTTCTCCAGCTCCGGCCCGCACGCTCGGACACGCTTCCAGGAGGAAGAGAAATGAGGGCCATCCGCGCGGCTGCCGCGTGACTCGGATTTCCGAGCACGAAGTGTTTTCTAGAACATTCTAGAAGGGTGCTCGCCCTACTGACGGTGGCAGTTGCCTTGACGGCTAGAGTTGAAGTGATGGTCCAAAGGGACTTTAATTTTAATTTCTGTATAAAACGCAGATAATTTAAGCAAATAAGATCAGTGCTAAAGGTTGTAAATTCTGGGAGGGGAAGGAATACGTGTTTGATATTCTTTGAAGGCTTCTGAATTTTTCCAGTCCATGGGCTTGGTCTGTACCTCCCAGTCCAGCTGTGCCTGCATCAATGAGCCTTCCGCAAGTTGGCCCTTCACGTCTTTGAAAACGGCGCCGTCTTTCGTTGACCTGGGCCCTGGTGCTGCCTTTCTTGGACCCCCTTCCTTTGGATGTTGCGGTTGGTAAACGTTGACCTTTCCCCACCCCGCCCTCTCGATTGGAAGCCACCAGTGCCTGCCTTTCTTCTGGACGCTCCACAGTGCACCTTAGAATACGCTCTTAGGAGCATCACAACGCTGGGAATTGCTGAGCTTTTGGGCAACAAGCGTCCCTACAACTTGATCACACAGCCACCCCAGGCCTGTGTCTAGGTTCAGGACCCGAAATTTATTTCTATTAGGTTACAAAGGACGATTAGAGCTTGGGAAGTTTTTCAAATCCTGATTCAACTAACCCTCGCTTGTTTCATCAGGACGTAAGCGTTTCTTCTGTTTTTGTCTCACTTGCGTACCAGAATTGAAGGGACAGAGAGCCAAGGACATGGCTTCTATCAGTGGCACCTGAGACTTTCTTCCCTCTGGATCCATTATTCAGCAGTCTGGGCACAGCTATTGATCTGATCAGCTATCAGTTCTCCCAACTGTGTTATCCTCTGTCCCACATTTCTTTCTCTCTTGGCCACTGAGGCTACATACTTCAGATTTCTTTTAAATTCTTTGAAAAAAATAAGACACTTTGAGTCTTTGGCATTAATCTAAAGTAATTTTCTACAAATCTCTTCAGCAATGTGGATTTTTTTCATGGTTTAATGAACTCAAATGGTTTCTAGTTTTCTCCTTTTATAAAATATTCATTTACATTGCTTGTTGAATAATCCTTTCTAGAATTTTCCACGGCTCTGTAGTTTCTGAAATCTATCTTTACTCTCCTTTCTATCTCTGGCTCCTTTTTTGTGACTAAGAATCCACAAATATTAATAAAGATTAATTATTGATAATTAAGAATTTTGCAACTCTTTGTAAATTTCATGGTACAGTAAATAAAGGAAATCTTCAGCAAGACACATCACAGTAAAAACAGCAGGCTTAGCCACCCTCTTCAGAGAGTCTTGCCTGCTCCACTAACCCCTTAGCCTTTCTCCAAAATTGAATGCCACAGGTGACACCACCCATGGTGCCTAGAAGTGCTCAACTCTCCTGCCTAGTTCCAAGGTGGGCAGTACTTCCATTCAACAGAGGAAGCTCTTATTGAATGCTTACAATGACTTAGAATCGACACTGGTGTTTAGATATTTACTTTGTTTATTCCTTACACCACCACCTTATGGCAGGGGACCACAGTCAGCATTTTACTGATGAGAAGACCATGGGTCAGAGAAATAACTTGCCTCAGGCCAAAGAACCAATAAAGAGATTCAAGCCCAGTCCTGCATTTCCTACCACATTATTTCAGTGGTGACAAGGCTGACTCATAAAAGGGAGGTTAAAAACTAGTAATCTTAAGGTTTAAAGAAAAAAAATCCCCCCACGTATATAAACGTACAAATGGATGAATTTAGGAGAGCGATTGGCCTGCCCCAGTTGACTGAAACACAGCTTCAGTCCCTTCCATTATCTCGACACTGGCCTCTCAGGAACCCCCAGCTCTGAGTGAGTATGAGCACTGCTTCTCAATCAGCTCATCCCCAAAGGAAACCTGGTGCTGTTCTGCCAGGGATGAACATCTCTTTCTCTGAGTCCTCTCTGTGGTCCTTGAATGGACCTGATTCAAGGTCCTTGAATGGTCCTTGAATGCCACTGATGCGACCTTCCGGAGTCCTGTTGCCACCTTACAAAGACGTGCAGAGATGGCAGAGCGCCGTCCGCCACAGGAAGAGGAGAGCATCTCCCTCCCTGGTCCTGTTGGCTCTGTCATGTAAAGCAGTCAGTGCTTGCCACTATCTCCTCACCTATCTCGGGATTCAATTCCCTCCTGACCAGGGTTGTTCTAAACTTTCCATTTTGAAGATCATGCTCCTGTATACAGCCAAGAAATAAACTAAAAGATAACAGTTCTGCTTTCTTTCCTACATTAACATTAAATACATCATGTATCCAAATATTGGGTCAGTTTTTCTTTTGGTCTCATTTCTCTGAGCTAATTTGAAAATGCTTTTTATTTTCCTTAGAATTTTTGTAAACTTTGGTTCTTTCTGGGTGCTGTTCCTAATACTTCACAGTCCTCCCTTATATTCAGCTTCGATGCCCTCTTTTTTTTTTTTTTAAGATTTTATTTATTTATTCATTTATCCCCCCCTTGCTGCTTGTGCTCGCTGGGTCAGCTAACCACGCCATGCGGGCGGGCTTGCCTTCACCAGGAGGCTCCGGGAACCGAACCCGGGGCCTCCCATATGGTAAACGGGAGCCCTACTGATTGAGCCACAGCTGCTTCCCTTCAATGCCCTCTGGACACGATTCCAGTAGTTTTTGATAATTACCTTGCTTTTGGGCACAGAAAACTGTTTTAGGCTTATCTTGTACACTTCCTGCCCTGGCCCAGGAATCAGCCCTAGTTTCTTTTAGTGGGTATTTAGACAGCACAGTCAAGGTGCTGGAAGATGCCCATTGCTCCTGGGGCAGAGCTAGGAAATGTGTATTCTTGAACAGAAAAAAATAATTTATACCTATATTCTCAATATAAAACTTGGTTCTACAAGGTTTTAACCTAAATTTGGTTTTATTCTTGTGTCTCTTTTTGTCAGAAAGATCTAAGTTTTAACATTAACATAATTGCTATTAGCTTTAACTCACACTACATTTAATTTCAAAGATTAATGCCAACATTAACAATGAGACTACTGAAGGAGTTTGTCTTTAGACGATAGTCCTAAAGTTGTGCACTCAAATGCTAAGCCACCTGCAGTGACAGTCTCCCGTCTGGCTGTCACCAGCCTGACTTTCAGCTGGTCACAGACATTGTTGATGCCGCACGGCCTGGCCACAGCCCTGGGCGCTCATGCAGCTTTGCTCCGGGCTCTCTCTGGCTGCCGGAGGCTTCAAGGGCAGGCCGGACGTGCCAGAGCTAGTCCTGCACGCAGCCTTCAACCAGGGAGCACTCCCCTCCCACAGGTCTGCAGTGGGCTGGAGCCCCGCGGCCACCGATGTTCCTCAGACTGACTTTCTCCCCTTCCCTGCTTCGTTTTCGCACTTTTCTGATGCTGCGTGGGCAACCTTCCAAATCCTTATCTCAGTGTTCGCTTCCGTAGGCGCCAATCCATGGCATTAGGTTCATTCATTTCAATTTCTATTTTTCAGTTTTAGGGATTATCTTTAATCATTTCAAGTTTGGAAACATGTAAAACATCTACATGATTTCAAAGTAAAAAATATTTCAAAGTGCAGTTTCACTTCCATCACTGTCCCCTGTACCCTCTTGTCTCCCTCGGAGCAACCACTTTACTTAGTATTCTTTCTAGTGAGTGTTTTAAGAAAAAAAGAAAGTATATATATTTTTTGCATTATATTATATATACTTTGTGCACCTTGCTTATATATCCTGGAGGTCATAGAGATCATATACAGACCTTCCCTGTTGCTTTTTATGGCTGCCTAGTATTCCATTGCATGCGTGTACCTTATCCTCTACTGGTGGACATTAGTGTTGTTTCCAATATTACAAATAATGCCACAATGAGTAATTTTGCATGTAAAGTCACTTTTTCTCTCTGAGGTAGATTCATAGGAGTGTAATTGCTGGGTCAAAGGTAAATGTGTATGTGGTCTTGGTAGATGCTGCCACATCCCTCTTCACAGGGCTGTGCCTCTTGCATTCCCACTAGCATGTGTGAGCATAGATGAGAGATTACATCTTAGTGTAATTTTTTTTTTTGGTTAGCCTTTTTTCAAAAAGCTTTTTTAAGATATAAATAACAGAGGATAATGAACATATTCACCACCCCCAAAAGACTGCTCCTACATTTGTGACATCTCTATGCTGCCCCCTCTCCTCACAGTCTGCATAGAACCACTGGTATACTTTTGGTCATTACAGATTTGTTGGCATTCTCTAGTCTTTCATAATAACAGAATCAATCATGTGCCCTTTTTTGTAATTTGGCTTCTCTGACTCAGGATAATGATTCTGGGATTCATCCACGTTGCTACATGTATTAGTTTACTAAGGCTGCTGATGCAAAATACCAGAAATGGATTGGCTTTTATACTGGGAATTTATTTGGGGTCAAAGCTTACAGTTTTGAGGCTGCAAAACTGTCCAAATAAAGGCATCATGAGAGATGCTGTCTCACCAAAGGTTGGCTGCTAGCAATCCTGGATGCCCACCACGGGGCAGTGCAAGATGGCAGCCAGTCTGCCTTCTCCTCCAGGCCAGTTTCTTTGGGCTCACCAGTGGGCAATCAGGCACATGGATGGGCTCATCGCTTCAGCTTTGAGCTGCTCCATGGGCCCAGCCTCTTGGACGCTTAGATGCTTCAGCTTCAGCTGCTAGTGGTCCTCAAGTCCTCCTTCACAAGGCAGGGTCACAATGGAATTGCCAATTTTCTGAGGACAGTAGGCAAGATGGTGTCGGTCTAAGTGGACACTCAACATCTCTCTTGCAAAGAACAGCTGATTGGGGACAGGATCCTACCCGAGTGAGCTGTGCTGGAGGCCCACGGAGCGGGAGCCTGTGGGGCATCGATCTGGAGGGAGCTGGACAGGGATTGCTCAAGATAAAACCGTGAGTTTTCAGCCCTGTTCCTGGAAAACATGGACGGCTAAGCCCCATCCTCAGGGCAAGGGGCCAGGGTGAGCCCCGACTCCTGCCAGCCACCCAGCGAGAGGGAGCATTCGCTGGGAGTGGAAGGGTTCTGGCAAGGGGCGGAGAGGGGTTTCCTTTCTGTGGGTTTGGTTGCCTGGACCCCCTTTGAGCTTTGGGGAGCACACCGGCCAGCTCGAGGTGGCACCAGGCTGAGGGGAGAGGCGAGTGTGCTGAGGCAGCCTGATTTACCCAGCGACCCTGGGATACAGAGGCATGGCCTGAGAGAGGGCGGAGTCAGCCAATTTAATAGTCCCAAGCTGAGGACTATCAGAATTACAACTCCCCTAAGGGAGTCAGGCAGTGGGAAGTGCTTAATAAGTTTCCAAGAGCCTATTTAGGGTCCCCTGGGAGGAGGGGGTGGTCTAGAAGAGGGTTGAGAATCATTTCTGTGCGGTTAACTCAGTTATCAGCGTCCCATTTGAATTTCAAAAGGGAACTCAACCTGATCTGGAGAAGGGAGGGAGGATCTGCTCACACGGCCAGCTGAATCCTGCTGCCTTAGGAGAGTCAAACCTGCCCAAGGGAAAGTGACTGAATAGCTTTCTGAAGAGCTTACTGACCCAATTAGAAAGGTAGCTCAGTGGAGGACTTTCCACCTTGACTAAACGAGGTCATTTCCGGCTCCTCTTAGAGTAGCAATCCACCAGGATGCCTAACATCCAGCTGATACTCCAGGACCGGGAAAACATATTTTTGTATTAGCTTCTTCTGGGTCCCTTATTTTTCCAAAAAAAAAAAAAAAAGTTACTTAAAAAAAATTTTTTTAACATGGTTTACTCGCTAAAACCCACCTCAAAAACTGCAGAAAGAAGCCTGCAGGGCAATTGATTGATGAACACAAACAGCCTGAGAGGCTCTACAACGGCCCAAGAAGGAACACTGTTCTTCTTTGTCTGACTGCTTGCGTGTATGCTTGGGTTTTTCTGTTTCTTGTTTTTCTTTCCTCTTTCCTCCCTACCCGCCTTTTTAAAAATTACATGCTGCTAGATTGTTTCTTCTCTGCTGGGCTTCTTCCTTATTTCCCATTTTCTGTGTATACTGATTTTGTCTACCAATGCTATCTCTTTTCCTTCCCTCATCTTTATATCTTCTCTTTCTATTGTAGTTCTTACATTCCACCTTTCTTTATTTAGTCCTCAACTTTTCTGGATCGATTTCTTTCTTGTTTATTCTGTTTTCTTTTTTCTTTCTGTCCTTTCTTTTCTCTCTCTCTCTCTCCTCATCATTCTGGCCTTTTAAATCATTCCATATATTTTTCTCTATTTGATTTCCCATTTCATTGTAGGTATTCCACTTTTTTACTCCTATCACTCTACACTGCTTACATGAGTTAAATATTCATTTTACTAAGTCTTATATGGTCCTTCCCCTAACTTTTATTTTTATTATTACATTATCCTTTTCTTACCTCTTTTGTTTTCTCTGGCCCTAATCTTTTTCTTTGAAGGGAATATAGAAAACAGCAAAGAAATAGAACAAGAAGAAGAAAGCGTCAAAGAGAAAACTTAACACACACACAAAACCAGTAACTAAGTAAAACTCTAGAGCAGAGAGAGAAACTAATCAACTGCTTAAACCCATCAAGATAAAAAGATGATCAGAGGGCAACAAAAAATTACAAACCATACTAAGAAACAGGAAGACATGGACCAGTCCAATGAACAAACTAAAAACTAAGAAGAGATGCAGAACATCAAACAACTAACCAAAGCTGTCCAAACAAATATCATGGACCAACTTAATGAAGTGAAGGAAGAGATTAAGGATATTAAGAAGACACTGGGAGAACATACTGAATTTATGTATTTATATGTAAATATACATAAAAAGATAACAGATATCATGGGGATGAATGGAACAATTCAAGAAATCAAAAAGATACTGGAATCATATAACAGTAGATATGTACAGGCAGAAGAAAGAATTAGTGATGTGGAAGACAGTACATCTGAAATCAAACAGATAGAAGAACAGAAATAAAAAGACAGAAAAAATCCAGCAGAGATTTAGGGATTTAAACGACAACACAAAATGCACAAATATATGCATTATAGGCATCCCAGAGGGAGAAGAGAAGGAAAAGGAAACAGAAGGAGTGTTGAAAACTTCCCAATCCTATTGAAGGAGATGGCTGTACATGTCCAGGAAGCACAGCGCACCCCAAACAGTATAAATCCCAACAGGCCTACTCCAAGACATATACTTGTCAAAATGTCCAATGCTCAAGACAAAGAGAAAATACTCAAGGCAGAAAGAGAAAAGAGAACCATCACAAACTAGGGAAGCTCAATAAGATTAAATGCTGATTTCTCATCTGAAACCATGGAGGCAAGAAGGCAGTGGTATGACATAGTCAAGGTACTAAAAGAAAAAAATTTCCAGCCAAGAATTCTCTATCCAGCAAAGCTGGCATTCAAAAATGATGGAGAGTTCAAAATATTCACAGATAAACAGAAATTAAGAGAATATTATAATAAGAAACTTGCCCTTCAAGAAATACTAAAGGAAGTTCTGCAGATTGAAAGGAAAAAAACAGGAGACAGAGAGTTGGAGGAGAGTGTAAAAATAACTAAAAAGACAAAAAGAGAAATAAAAACAATATATGACAAACATAAACCCAAAGAAAATATGGCAGATGTAAGAAATTCCTTGAGAGTAATAACACTGAATGTTAATGTGTCTTCCAGTCAAGAGACACAGATTGGCAGGATGGATAAAGAAATATGACCCATCTATATGTTGTCTACAAGAAACCCACCTTCGACCCAGGGATTCAAGGAGGCTGAAAGTGAATGGCTGGAAAAAAATTTTACAAGCAAACAATAACCAAAAAAAGGCAGGAGCAGCTATACTAATATCAGACAAAATAGACTTTAAGTACAAAATTACTGTAAGAGACAAAGATGGACAAAATATATTAGTAAGAGGGGTAATCTCATAAACATTTATGCACTTAATCAGGGCGCCTCCACTGGAAAGACTAAGTGGAGAAATAGATGCTTGTACAATTTTAATGGGGGACTTTAATACACCAGTATCACCATTAGACAGATCATCTCGACAGAAAATCAATAAAGAAACAAAGACCTTGAATAATACATTAGAGGATCTGGAACTAATAGACATATAAAGAACGTTACACCCAAATACAGCGGGATTTACATTCTTCTCGAGTGCACATGGATCATTCTCCAAGATAGACCACATGCTAGGCCACAGAACAACTCTCAATGAATTCAAAAAGATTGAGATTATACAAAGTAATTTCTCTGACCACAACGGAATGAAATTAGAAATCAGTAAGGGCCAGAGAACCAGATTATGCACAAAGATATGGAAGTTAAACAACATACTCTTATTAGACAAACAGTGGGTTAAGGAGGAAATCTCAAAAGAAATCAGTAACTACCTTGAGATGAATGAAAATGACAACACAACACATCAAAACCTATGGGATGCAGCAAAAACTGTATGGAGAGGGAAGTACATAGCCATAAATGCATATATCAGAAAATAAGAGGGGGCGGATGTGGCTCAAATGTTTGGGTGTCCGTCTGCCATATGGAGGGACCTGGGTTCGATCCTCGGGACCTCCCGATAAAATTAAAAAATATATATATAGAAGGCACATGGGCTGCCAGGCTCTGTGTCCCGGTGAGCTGCCAGGCCCGGGAGCCATGCAGCAAGATGATGACGTAACAGGAGAGAGATGCAGGGGAGTGACAAGACGAGATGCTCCGAAAGCTCCAAAAACCAGGAACTGAGGTGGCGCAGGTGGCAGGATACCTCTCTCCTACATCAGAGGTCTTCAGGATTGAATCCTGGTGAAGACTGGAGGAGAAGGATGAAACAGGATGGCAGGAAACAGACATAAAGAATTGCCCAGTGAATGGACACAAAACAGCAAAAGGAGAAGGGGGGGGGGGTTAAAATGGATAAAGTAAATAAATAAATCTTAAAAAAAGAAAGAAAGAAAATAAGAAAGAGCTAAAACTGAAGACCTAACTGCACACCTGGAGGAATTGGAAAAGCAACAACAAACTAACACCAAATGAAGTAGAAAGAAGGAAATAACAAAGATTAGAGCAGAACTAATGAAATAGAAAATAAGAAAGCACTGGAAAAAATAAACAAAACCAAAAGCTGGTTCTTCAAGAAGATCAATAAAATTGACAATCCCTTAGCCAGACTAACAAAGAAGAAAAGAGAGCAGATGGAAATACACAAAATAAGAAATGAGGAAGGGGATATCACCACTGACCCCACAGAAATAAAGACTAGCATAAGAGGATACTTTGAAAAATTATATGCCAACAAGAATGATAATTTAGAGGAAATGGACAAATTCCTAGACAGACACAAGCAGCCTACATTGAGGAAAGAAGAAATTGATGAATTCAACAGTCCAATTACAAGAGATAGACTCAGTCATCAAAAACCTCCCATCTAAGAAGAGCCCAGGACCAGACGACTTCACAGGTGAATTCTATCAAACATTCTGGAAAGAACTAACACCAATCCTGCTTAAGCTCTTCCAAAAAACAGAAGTAGAAGGAATATTGCCTAGCTCTTTCTATGATGCCAACATTACCCTAATACCAAAGCCAAACAAAGATACCACAAGAAAGGAAAATTTCAGACCAATATCTTTAATGAACCTAGGTGCTAAAATCCTCAACAAAAACTTGCTAATTGCATTCAACAACATACCAAATGAATTATACACCATGATCAAGTGGGTTTCATCCTGGGTATGCAAGGATGGTTCAACATAAGAAAATCAATCAATGTAATACACCACATAAACAGATTGAAAGAAAAAAAAAACATGATAATCTCTATAGATGCAGAAAAAGCATTCACAAAATACAGCACCCTTTCCTGATAGAAAACACTGCAAAAGATAAGAATAGAAGGAAACTTTCTGAACACGATAAAGGGTATATATGAAAAACCCACAACTAACATCATCTTCAATGGTGAAATCCTAAAAGCTTTCACTCTAAGATTGGGAACAAGACAAGGATGACACTATCACCGCTCCTATTTAACATTGTCTTAGAGGTACTTGCTTGAGCACTGAGGCAAGAAAAAGATATAAAAGGCATCCAAATTGAAAAGGAAGAAGTGAAAATTTCACTATTTGCAGATGACATGATCCTATACATAGAAAGCCCTGAGAAATCTACAACAAAGTTTCTAGAACTTATAAAGGAGTTCAGTAAAGTCACAGGTTATAAAATCAATGCTCAAAAATGAGTAGTATTGGGAAGCGGCTGTGGCTCAATCAGTAGGGCTCCCGTTTACCATATGGGAGGCCCCGGGTTCGGTTCCCGGGGCCTCCTGGTGAAGGCAAGCCCGCCCGCACGGCGTGGTTAGCTGACCCAGCGAGCACAAGCAGCAAGGGGGGGATAAATGAATAAATAAATAAAATCTTAAAAAAAAAAAAAATGAGTAGTATTTCTGTACACCAATAACGAACAATCTGAGGAGGAAATCAAGAAAAAAATACCATTTACAAGAGTAACTAAAAGAATCAAATACCTAGGAATAAATTTAACTAAAGATGTCAAGGACTTATATATAGAAAACTATAGAAAACTACACAACACTATTAAAGGAAATCAAAGAAGACTTAAATAAATGGAATAATATTCCCTGCTCATGGATAGGAAGACTAAACATCATTAAAATGGCTATCCTACCCAAACGAATCTACAGATTTAATGCAATCCCAATAAAAATCAATACAGCATTTTTCAATGAATCTGAAAAACTAACTACAAAATTTATTTGGAAGGCTAAGAGGCCCCGAATCACCAAGGACATATTGAAAAAGAAAAATGAAATTGGAGGTATCACACTACCTGACTTTAAAACACACTACAAAGCTACAGTGGTCAAAACTGCATGGTATTGGCACAAGGATAGACCTACTGACCAATGGAACCAAATTAAGAGTTCTGATATAGATCCTCGCTTATCCAGTCATCTGACATTCGACAAGGCCACCAAGCCCACTCAGTTGGGAAAGAATAGCCTCTTAAACAAATGATGCTTGGAGAACTGGATATCCATATCCAAAAGAATGAGAGAGGAACACCATCTCACACCTTATACAAAAATCAACTCAAGATGGATCAAAGATCTAAATATGAGACCCAAGACCATAAAGACCTTGGAAGATAATGTAGGGAAGCATCTACAGGACCTTGTAATAGGAAATGATTTCATGAACTTCACACTCAAAGCACGAGCAGCAAAAGAAAAAATAGATAAATGGGATTCCTCAAAATTGAAAACTCTTGCACCTCAAAGGACATTATCAAGAAACTAAAAAGACAGCCTATCCAATGGGAGAAAATATTTGGCAACCATATATCTGATAGGAGCCCAATATCCTGCATATACAAAGAAATCCTACACCTCGAATATAAAAAGACAAACAACCCATTTAAAAATGGGCAAGTGACCTGAAAAGACAGTTCTCCAAGGAAGAAATACAAATGGCTAAAAAGCACATGAAAAGATGCTCACCATCACTAGCTATTAGGGAAATCAAATCAAAACTACAATGAGATACCATCTTACACCCATTAGAATGGTGGCTATTAAAAAAACAGAGGACTGTAAGTGTTGGAGACGATGTGGAGGAATGGGAACACTCATCCACTGCTGGTGGGAATGTAAAATGGTCCAGCCATTGTGGAGGACAGTTTGGCGGTTCCTCAGAAAACTACTATAGAACTTCCATATGATCCAGCAATTCCACTGCTGGGTATATACCCAGAAGAATTGAAAGCAAAGACACGAACAGATAAATACACACCAGAGTTCACAGTGGCATTATTCACTATTGCCAAAAGTTGGAATCAACCCAAGTGCCCATCAACAGATGAATGGATAAACAAAATGTGGTACATACATACAATGGAATATTACTCAGATGTAAGAAGGAATAAAGTGCTAACACACAGGGTAACATGGATGAATCTTGAGGACTTTATGTTGAGTGAAGCAAGCCAGGCATTGAAGAATGAACAGTACATGACATCACTGATATGAATTAAGGAAATTGAGCAGTCTCAGAGAGCTATTGTCTGGAAGATAGGTTTACAAGAAATAGAGAAGATTGAGAGCCATAACCCATACGGACATAATCTACGGTAAGGTGAAAGAGTGTAGTTGCGTATTGAAGGGATAGGACAGGAGGGTAGTGATATTATTGGGTCGGGTGGTGCAGGGTTGACAGGTGGGTAGATTGGGAAGGGTGTGATAGAAGGTCCAGGGTACTGGGGAGAGGGTTGGGGGAGGGACCAGGTGAACACTGGGGATTTGCAGGTATGTGGTTGAAAGCACAAACTTGGGAATGCTCTTGTGGCAATATGACAGGGAAGGGTTGCTGGTCTGGGGTGTTGGATGGGGGGGGGCATTAGGGACAGGGTGCACCTGGAGCAGGCTTCTGAGGAGTGTGTGAGTGATCATTCTGTCATGATGTGTTGTGGTAGTGGGTGGAGACCCACATAATGAGCGGGAGGGAGTTGGGCTCCCATCCTCGGGAGGACCGATTTGTTCAGAAGTGGACAGGTGGGAGTCTCTCAGGGGCAAGGGTGGTTCCTAATGGGGGGGGGGGCAGACCAGTGTGTCAAGACCTCAGTTTTGTTGCATCTAACTATGAATCTTGTCATCTGAGTCAAGCCAGGGGGTCCCAATGGGCCCCAGGGGAATGGGGAGGGAGGAATAGAAGAGACCAAACAGGGGGTTAGGTGGAATCGTTCTGCAGGGTCTTGCAGTGATGGAAACAGGACATGGTAAATATCATCAAAATTTATAAAAGTGTACGGTCTAAAATGTAAACCATAGTGTAAACCATTGACAATGCTTAGTAGCTATGTTTCACTATTTGTATAGCAGTTATAACAAAGGTACCATCCACATGTAAAAAGGTATTAATATGGAGGGGAATAAAGGGGGAGGATGTTGGGTATATGAGTCTCCTGTATTCTGTGTGTGACTTTGCTGTGATCCAAAACTTCTTTGTAAACAAAATGAAAAATAGTGAGACACTGGGGGATGAGTGGGGGAAGGTACCATGGTACAGACAGGACATCAGATATTGCAGTGATGAAAGGCAAAATGTCAAAAAAATTTTATTTAAAATATTTTTCATTTTTTAAATATCCCAATCTTTTTATTTTATTTTGTTTTTTAAAAATTTTTATGTATTTTATCTCTTATATTTCAACTTATCATTATTATTTCATTTTCCTATTAACTGCATTCAGCTATTGTAATGGCTTCATCTTTGAAGAGGCTTTGGATCACAGGTTACAACCAGGGCGGGGGAGGATCATTGGTGTGGGGTGTCAGGGTTGGGGGATGCATGGGAGGAAGTTCACCTGAGCATACATATAAAGTATATAAAAATGTTCAAATGTTCATGGGGCATTATCACAATGGGTGCAGACCCACACAATGAATGAGAGAATACTGATTTCCCATCTTAGAGGGCTCAGTCATATTCTCTAAGGGAGCAGCAACAGTCCCCCAAGTGCAGGGGCAATGACTGGCAAAGGGGGATGATCCACTGATGGGCCTTTGATATTGATGATTAGGCTTATGAGTCTTTGCTCTTGAAATTGAAACTTAGCCTATTTTTATGGGATGCCTAAGGGTTGCCTCCTGAGAGCCTCCTTGTTGCTCAAATGTGGCCTCTCTAAGCCAAACTCAACATATGAATGCATTACTTTCCCCCCCAGCATGGGAAATGACACCAGGGGATGAGCCTCCCTGGCACCGAGGGATTGCTACCAAGTACCAACTAACAATGCAACTGGAAAAAGATCTCGAATAAAAGGGGGGAAAGGTAAAGAAAATGAGTGTATATGGCTAAGAGACTTCAAAGTGAGTCACGAGGTCATCCCAGAGGTAATGCTTATGCACATCTCAGCAGGATTTCACAGACTTCCAATGTGGATACTACCCCAAATAGTGGGGCTCCTGAGGGCTCTGGAGATACCCAGGTCCCATGGTCAGGGTGGATGTCTCCAAAGTTTGGTGCCTTCCCAGTGGGCCCTGCTTTGGAGTTTGTGCTCCTGAGAGTGACAGAGTTGGACTCAATTATCTGTCCCTTCTACTTAAACCTATACTTGGTGCTGGAGTTTGTAGGTGTTCGTCCAGAGACTTGAATGTTTGGGCTGTCTTATGTACCAGCTGGGCCCGGAACCCTGGTAGAGCTGCAACACCTACTCTACAGCTCATTGGACTCACCCAGGACAACTGGCAGGGAGATGATTATGGACAACGGCCGACCCAGGGATTGGAGAGAGTCTGCAGTTGCAGGCAGGATAGTCCCATCCACCTTCCCTATGGGATATAAGCCCCCTTGCAATTGGAGGTGGAGTGGACATCACCATCCCAGAATCCTCAGGATTGGGGGAGGAGCTATGGACTAGAGTGGACTTACTGGTATTCTACTATAGACATATTGTGATTCTACCAATGGAAGAAATGACAACATTGATGTGGCGTCATTGGCCACTTGAGGCTCTGGGGGCAGGGAAAGGGAAAAACAGTTGTAATACAGGGGCTTTTTTGGGACTTGGGAATAGTCTTGAGTAACATTGCAACGACAGATATAGGCCATTTTATATCATCACATAACATGCAGAACTGTGTGGAGAGAGTGAAGACTACAATGTGAACTATGGTCCGTGCTTAATGGCAAAGCCCCAGGATGTGTTTATCAATTGCAATGAATGTATGACACTAATGAAGGATGTTTATGTGGGAGGTTGTGGGAAGGGTAGAAAGTGGGGCATATGGGAATCCCTGTATTTTTTGTGTAGCATTTATGTAATCTAAGTATCTTTAAAAAAATAAATAAAAATAAAAAAAAATTTTAAATGGCATTGTCTTTTTTTTTGTTTCCTAGTATTTTTTTTTTTTTTTTTTTTACTGGATACATATAAAATTTTTTTGGAATCAAACAATATGTTACACAATATATTTGGTTCATAGTTTTTGCTCCAGTTCCCAGTTTATATAAGACCCTAGCAAGAGGGCGAAGACCCAAACTGGTCCAATGAAAGGCCCTAAAGTGATCTAATCAAGTAATACAATCAAGGTCCCTTAATGCAATCAAAGGGCCCCACACCCACAGGAATGGATTAGTTTAAGAACATGATCTTTTTTGGGATTCACAGAAAAATCTTTAAACTGTCACATTACATATAGAAACAGTTCATTCCTTTTTACTGCTGAGTAGTAGTCTATGGCACAGACATAACACAATCATTTTTCCCTGTACGTAATGTGGTGTTTTTCCCTAGCTGTTTACTGCCCAACACAGACATTAAGCTATTTCAAATAATAACAACAACAACAATAATAATAATGGTAAATATAATATGCAACTGACTCAAAATTCCTGGCTTAATTTTAGTAGCTAGTAAATTTCCATTAACCTTCCACTTTTATTATGTCATTTCTGGTCAAGAACCTAAACAAATACTGGCTCCATATTTATCAAATCCCAACTCTTCTACCCAATTGTCCAGGTGAGCTAGAAGGACGTTGTATTAGTCAGCCAAAGGGCTGCTAATGCAAAATACCAGAAATCAGTTGGCTTTCATAAAGGGTCTTTATTTGGGGTAGAAGCCCACAGTTACCAGGCCATAAAGCGTAAGTTACTTTCCTCACCAAAGATTATTGCCCTGTCTTGGAGCGAGACGGCTGCCAGCATCTGCGAGGGTTCAGGCTTCCTGGGCTCCTCTCTTCCTGGGGCTTGCTTTTCTCCAGCTCAGCTCCTCTGCTCTCTCCACAATGTCAGCTGTAGACTATGAGGCTCTCTAGGCTTTGCCTCTCTCCACAGGGTCAGCTGTAGACTATCAGGCAGACAGCTCGTCTCTTTTCCTGGGGTCTTTTCTCCCTCCTCATGACCAAGCTCCTCTGGGTCCTTATTTCCCAGGCCTCCAGCTCCAAACTCAGCACCAGAACTCCAACATCTAAACCCCAACTCACTCCTCTGCTCTGCCGTGTGGTTTTATCTCTGAGTATCCGTCCACCAAGGGGCAGGGACTCAACATCCTACTGACTGGCCCAATCAAAGCTCTAATCATAACTTAATCACGCCCAGAGGAACAGACCAGTTTACAAGCATAATCCAATATCTATTTTTTTTTTTTTTTTTAAAGATTTTATTTATTCATTCATTTCTCCCCCCCTTGCTGCTTGTGCTCGCCGGGTCAGCCAACCACGCCGTGCAGGCGGGCTTGCCTTCACCAGGAGGCCCCGGGAACCGAACCCGGAGCCTCCCATATGGTAAACAGGAGCCCTACTGATTGAGCCACAGCCGCTTCCCTCCAATATCTATTTTTGGAATTCATAAATAATGCCAAACTGCCACAGATGCCCTGGCCCACTTACTCAATTTTAATTCCCATTACCTCTTAACATTCTCCAGAATCTTGCTCAGAACCTAGCACAAAAAATAAATAAGGGATTTAACATTTGAAGAACACAACTGTTGCTAAGAACTGGACACTGGAAGAAAACAGGATTTGTTCCTCGAAATGTGACCTCTATGGGGAGAGAGGTGTATTCCCTTTGCACATTCTTCAAATGTAAAATTAATCCAACACTGCCTTACTTGCCTTATGAAAAGCTCTTTCTACCAAAAAGATATGATTATTTTGTAATGAAAAATTTTTGGAAAGAACATATCCATTGTTTAAAATGAGTTGGACCTATAAAAACCTAGCCTAAAAAAAAGGAGAAATCCATTTACTTTTACACCAGCTTCATTTGGTATTTAGTTATTTAAGTACTTTACAAGTTCACCTATTAAACCACTTGCTTACTAAGAACAAGGAAGAAATGTTCATTTTCTTCATTTGCTGTTAAGTACCAAAATTCATTTTTACTTAAAATTAAACTACAACAAAGTTTCTGGGTTTTGATGTAAAAGAATAAAGATCCACAGTTGGTAATTCAGGTCAACAAAATATGCTGAAGGTCAACATTAATGGACTTGGAAATAAAAGTTCATTCGTTTATGTTTTATTTATCATTTCATAAGAATGAAAACAAGGGACAAAAGTTAAGCTTAGTGATTCCTGGCCTTTGGATCACTGGCTGAACAGTGCTCCTCATTCACTGCAGACAGGACTTTAGAGAGGATTATGACAAGAACACATTTTTGGGCCATGATACAGAGTAACTGAAGCTGTTTTTATACACACGGGGCTTCATCAGTAGGCGCGAATAGCAGGTGGGATAGTAGCACAGTCAGTCTCGTTCAAGGTTTTGTCGATTACGGGCCTGTAATCCAGAGTGACCTGGAAAAGAAAAGTTAGTCTTAAGAATACCAACAGCCACCCCGTGTGCTTCTTAAAAATTAACTATAAAAGCAGATTTTAGGCATACATGCAAGAACTTAAAACACAAGGCATTCACTGGGATACTTTTCAGTAACAGAAACTTGAAAATGACGTGCATCAGAAGGGCTAGGGCAAATCCATGCAGTAGAGGAGAGCCTTTAAAATAACACTGCACAAGACTCTTACTGCTTTATTTCAACATGATAATAGTGGTTCTCTCTGCTAGGTGGGCTTATGTTTATTTTCTTCCTTACTCTTTTCGTACTTTAGGTATTTTCTAAAATTAACATGCATTTCTTTTATAATCATAAAAAACCCCAAGCATTATTAAAATAGGATTGTGCTGAGAGAAGTCTAACTTCTATATAATGTCAGAAAGTAGCTTTTGTGATAAATTCTGAAAATTACTGATGACCTGACTTAAAGAGACACACTAGGCATCCAATACATTGAGAAGATGACAAAGTTCAATTTAATTTCTGTACACTCCCAAAAATGCGAATAAGACCATCCCTTAGAGGCTAAGAAAAGCTTAAGGGTAAAAAGTCCTGAATCTCAATGCTGCACAAAGGCCAAATGGTTAAATTACGCTTCAGTGGAACAAGATCACAAGCTCATACTGCAGTCTGAGCTGGATTTTCCCCAGTTCGGCCAGTCTCTGGCCCTCTCTGACTGCCCTGTGCCCTGGGGGATGCTGAGGGCTAGACCCCATCACCTGGGCTCCCCGGCGGCGCTCCCAGGTTGTGCCCCAGGCCACAGGCCTCCCTAAGCCCTTCTGAGAGGTCCGCACTGGGCCCTTCCTAGACAGCCCTGACAGGTGCGCCGCAGCGGATTTAAATACCTGCCGCACACACCAAATGCTGAGCCGCAGGACGGCACGAGCAGCGCCGCGGTGCATCTGGGGGCCGCACATACCTTCCCCGTCGTGGCGTCCACGTAGGAGAGGGTGTGCTTTCTCCAGTGGTCCTTGAATGGTCTCTTCTGTTGCCCTTGCAGGGGCCTGGAGTAATCATACTCATCAATCCGCACCTAGGGCCAGAGGAAGCAAGGTCACCTCAGACAGCACCAGACAGTTACATTCCAAATTCCTTATTAGTCTAGAGGAGCAGTCTGAAGGGAACACACGGCAAACTCATTAAAATGACACCTGTGAGACTGGTCTGACATGTCTCACCCCAAATCCTACAACCTACGAGGTCTGTATCCATCAAAGCAGACCTATTGAGAGAAAAGCGTTTGGACTTTTGTAGTCCATTTTCCAACCCACCTTCCTTTCCCTCCACAATTCCTAATTAAACACAAAACAGGAATCGGCCTTTTCTTTATATATGACACCTAAAAACCTTCAAGTAGGAAACCCGGCACAGCTATGGATCGGAGCGCCGAGCGCCTGTGCGCGGCCTGCCCTCCAGAGCCCTGCTGAGCCCTCCCTCGGGGCCAGGCCTCCTCCCTAGCTCCACCACGAGCCCCAAGGCCTTCCCTGGCATCCTGCCCAGCCCTGACAAGTTCAGGCCGTTCCTAGTCACATGGCTGGGCAGGGGCAGAGGGGCACCCAGCAATGGGACCCCAGGGCTCCATTGTTCGTGTTCTCTTTCAAGAACTCCTAAGAGATGATGTTGGAATTAGACTGAGCCTTTATGCAGCCGTGGCAGGTTGATATTATTTATGAATTCCAAAAAGAGATACTGATCATGTTTCTAAACTTGTCTGTTCCTCTGGGCGTGATGCCCCTTTGACTGTATTAGATTCAGGGGTTTCACTTTTACTTTATTAAACCAAGATTAGGGCTTTGATTCGACCATGTCATGAGGGCGACTCGAGCTGAGTCCCCGCCCCCTTGGTGGGCTGAATAAACAGACGCTCAGTCAAGGAGACAGAACTAGACACATGGAGAACACAGAGAGAAAGACAGCGCCACAGACACGGCAGGGGCCCCAGGAAGAGAGATGGGCCTGACAGTTTGCAGCTGAAGAGAACAGAGCAGCTGAGAAGCCCTGAGAGACAAGCCTTATGCCAGCCCACAGCTGAGACCGGAAGAAGCTGGGACCACGGAGCCTCAAGAGGAAGGAGGAGGCTGAGCCCTCGTAGACATCGCCCACCATCTTGCGTCAACATGTGGCAAATGACTTTGGGTGAGAAAGTACCTCTTATGGTACCTTGAGTTGGACTCTTTAGGGCCTGCTAACTCTAAGCTTCTATCCCTAATAACCTTTATAGAAGCCAACAAAGTTTTGGTACTTTTGGCTGACTAATACAGCACCTAAAGGCTTCTCAGTACTTTATCACTTTGTCTTTCTGCTCTGCATTCTGGGAAATTTCCTCAACATTTTCTTTCAGCATCTTTTATTTAAATAAATAAATAAAATAGCAATTATGTTGAAATTCTCAAAGACTCTTAAAGACAAGCTGTAAGCTCTTAAGGAATATATTATGTGTGGTAATGGGTAAGACATGCAAGATCCCCTTCAAATGAAAACTGAACAAAACACTTGGCTGCTTCTGCCCAGTGAGTGGGCATGGGGGTGGGGGGTGGGCCGACCCTTTACCTGGGGTAAAGTGGTGCCACCCACACAGCTACTCCTCAGCACACGTACGACATAGCTGTCTAGGCTACACCTGCTGTAACCTGGGTCACTGACTAGACTTGATTCTCTAAGCCACTCCAAGGGCCAACCCAGACTGGGGAGGCTTCAAGGCCTCCAGTCCTTATACACTATTAACTCGCTTACCAGTCTCTGCCTGTCAACAGAGTGCCAGGCAAATCCTGGGTGAATGAGCCCAGGTAGGTGGAGAGAAAGTTAATAAGACTTCACAGCTGACCAACGTGATTTCTGTTGCTGAACCCATTTTCCCATTTGTCCATGCTCGGCTCACTGGGGAAAGGTGTCATCAGCAACCCAAATGCCATCCTGAACCAAAGTCTGTATGTCTGTCTGTCTTGCACAGTTACTCAGGTACCAGCCAGGTAGATTTTTTATTTATCCTTTTGCTCATTTATTTTATCCTTAGCTTACATTTGCACCCCAAGTATTCCTTTTAATGTTGTTTTGTTGTTGTTGTTGTTTTTTCCTACCATGTGTTGAATTCTCTTTTCTGGCAGGATCCAACATGTGCTCTAAATAAAAGTCAATTTATTGAAAAAAAAAAACCTAGTGACCAAAGGTCAGGATCATTTTAAGTCTGGAAATCAGCAATCAGCTAACCCGGCCAGGAGCAGCCTGGCTGCGCCGTGACTGCCCTACCAGGGACGAGCATGATTTGCTTAGAGACGACGTTACTGGCAGCAGAAGATGCTAGCCCAAAGCAAGAGAAAGGTAACACTGGAGCCGAAGACGGTGAGGGCAAAGGCAGGGAGGCTGTTTCTCTTGATTTACTCTGAGAAAGGGAGGGATATAGAAAAGCATGGAGGCAGGGGCCCAGGGCACACACAGGGAGCACACGCGCCTCAGAGCCGCACCTTGAAGTCTTCCCTGGCGTGAGCGCCACGCGACTCCTTCCGGGCCTCCGCCCCGTAGATGGTCTGCAATGCGCACAGCATCAGGTTCTGCAGCTCCAGGCTCTCTACCAGGTCGGTGTTCCAGACCATTCCTGGGGAGACAGCACAAGGCCAGCATGAGGTGCCTGGGGCCAGTCAGAGGGGGCCAGGGGAAGACGCAGCAGTGAGCAGGAGCCCTTCCAACCCCCACCCAGCAGAGATCTGGACGGGGCGGCTGCCCAGGACACCCAAGCCTCCGGTTATCTGGTGGAGACCTGCTCCGCTCCTCACCCCTGTCGAAGGTCTTCAGTTGCTTCAGGTCCCCGTAGAGCTGGCTCATTTTCTCACAGCCTTCCTGCAGCACACTGCCGGTGCGGAACACTGCAGCATGGTTTTGCATCGACTGTAACACAAAATTTCATTTGCAAACTTTTAATAAAATAAATCATACCAAGAATGTTAAAAACTCTGGATTTCGGTTTTTTTCTACATTTCATTTCTCCTAAAATATTTATGCACATTACTTAGAAATACTAGGAAGTTCAGAACATGAGTTTAAACTGAATTTTTAACAGAATTTAAATGGAACTTCCTGAATTTTAAAACAAAGTTTTGATTGTATCTCTTAAAAACGTTCATGTTTCCTTACAACAAGTCAATACCTAACTTAAAGTAGAACGTTTTGCATTCACGGCCGGCAGTCTGTGGACCCCAGCCAGGATGGATAATTCCATGCTGGCTTCTCCTGAAGCACGATGAACTGGCAGCAGAAAGGGCATCTGCCTCCACAGGCAACGGGGAAACTGCTGATCTGCAGGCCTCGGGCACCAAGCCCCACAGCCCCACTCACGAGGGCTGCACAGCCAGGCTTAGGGCTGACAGGCAGAGGCCTGTGGTCGGTGGTAAATGCTGAAGGAACCAGCAGGTCTCCTCCTGGCCACACAAAGAGGAAACACTGAGCTAATGCAGTGGTGAGCAGCAGGTGCCAAAAGGGAAGGCCATGGACGAAAAGGGAAGAAAGAGGCCCAGGGCCCTGCTGCTGCAGCCCTTTGCCCATTTCCTAACGGGCTACTGGTCTTCTGGGGATTTTACAGAAGGTCTTCATAGGACACCAGCCCTTTGTCATTACTGGTGCAAACATCTTTCTTACCTTATTAGCAGCCTTTCAATTTTTGATAGTGTTACCGAAAAAATGTTCACATTATTATATAGCCTAATGTGCCAATGCTTTCTTCCTCTATTTCTTGATTTTATGGGGCACTTAAAAATACTCCCGAAAAAAAATCTTTTATGAGACAAAAGAAAGCCTGCAGCTTTCTGAATCCAATGCAGAGTGAACTATTTCAGAATGATCAACACAGAGGGTGAGGAGAATCAAGCGATCCAGAACCTTTGCTACTTATCATGCCTTCTAAAAAGCAGATCAGATATAATCTCAAAATGGCAGAATAGAGATCTCCAGGACTCAGGCCTCCACCTAAACTGTTAAACAGGCAGGTGCTGTCTGAAACAGCTATTCTGAAACTCCAGAGGCCAGAAGAATCCTGTGCAGCATCTGGGAAGAGCAGCAGCAGCAGCTGACAAATTACGGCAAAGAACTGTAAGTTGCTTTCTCTGCTCGGTGTTTACCAGTGTCCGTGGCACCCAATCCCCCACTCTCACAGCAGAACAAACTTCTGGTGACAAAGAGGGACATAAAAGTTCTCTTCCCCAAGAACAGGGTGTGCAAGGCCCATCACTGATCACCACTCTCACGGGGTCCTGGAGCCCACTGCTGTGTCAATCAGCCTCTGATAAATGGGGCTGCAGCCATTGTTTCCACTCTGTCCAGACAGGGGTGGGTGGTGGAGAATTAAAGACTTAGGGCTTCCTCTGGCTGCAGGGGAAAGTCAGCTGAAGGGCTGCATTGGCTGGGCAGGCCAGGAGAGCTCAGCTCTGGGAACCATTGGAGATGTTCTGCCACCCTTCCTAACCCTTCCCACAGGGCTCTTTAGAGCTGGTCTGTGCCCCCTTCATGGGTCCCTGGCCCTATTTTGGCTGGGAAAGACCAAACTGGGAAACTCCTCCCCAGGGTGACCCTCCTCCCAAAATTTGCCCTTTAGGCAAAAGCAGACAATGAAAGGAATGTAAAAAATGTAGAAGTGAGTGTCTGGGACAACTGCTGGCTTCAGATACCCAGAGAGGGGAATTTACCCTCTGGGAAACAGGAAGGACAACAAACTCCTGTGAACTGAGGCAGACCTTCCTGATAGGAGACCTGAAGCTCAAGAAAATCTCTTACCACCAGCTGGTTACAAAACCAAGAAACAGGAATCCTAGGGAGGAAATCCCGGAGTTAACATTTTAAAATATTAAAACGTACATTGTGTAACAAGAGTACAAGACAGACAAACAGGAAATGATGGGCCACCCAAAGGAAGAGGCAAAAAACACAGAAAACACCAATGAAGAGGATGAGAATGTGGACACACAGAACAAAGCCTTTTAAAAAACGACCTTAAAGATGTTTAGGGAGATGGAAGCCCCTGAGGGGCTGGGGAGAAGGGAACAGTCAAGATCTAATGGGGTGTTTGGTGGTCATGGGGAAGGTTTTTCATTACCTTTCAGTAATGGACACAGGACATGGTAAATATCATCAAAATTATTAAACTGTATCATCTAAATTGTAAACTATACTGTAAATCACTGACAATGTTTAGTTGCTATATTTTGCTATCTGCATAACAGTTATAACAATGCTAACAACCAAAAAAAAAAA